>JAMAGY010000075.1:0-83980 GCA_023626415.1 Penicillium sp. S1701
ATGGCAATGTGGGCAGGGGCTGAAAACACACTAATCACTGAGATAGTGGTAATTTACCCTATATCAGGTTGACACTAGACAATGCGTCGCATGTAGGAAGTAGGCGGTCTAGGCAGTGGATAGTAGGCGGTGAGTGGGGAATAGTTTCAAACTTTTGCACTGCCACTGTATTCCGTACTTCACGCCGAAATGATTACTTGTGTCTATTTTCTGGCCAGTCCATATTATACGAGTTGGATTTACCATAGGCCATGATCACTACGGAGAATAGTAATAATATTTTTACTCCAGTTTCTGTAACGTAACTGTTTGTTGATCATCATCAACTCCATCCACGGCTCCATTTGGGCGCCTCCACTCCACCTTCCTCTTCTCCAAGCACGTGGAGGACTTCGACATCGTGACTGCTTCTCTGCACTTACACTCCATCACACTCCTTTACTCTTGGCTCTTTTCCTGCACACTCTCACGACTTCTTTCCTGCGTCAATTTCCCTTCGCTCCGCTCTCAAAGCCACAACACCTTTCCAGCATCACCTTACGCCACCTGGTCTTCGCCCTCGGCAAGGGTTTAAACATTTCCCCCTAACTTAGTTAACTAGTTAACTACAGATTATTCATTGACTCAGATGCTGGTCGAATTTTCTCCGATTCGGACTCTGCCGCTTCAAAGGCATTCTGGATGTTGCTTCTAACCGTTTCTCACAATTGACCGTTCGATGAGCGACATGGAGCGGCAAAACAGTCTATCCCAGATGCAGGAACCAGCCTCCACAAAACCCGTCACACCGCAAAGGGCCGCCCGGTCAGTACGGACGTGGTTCCTGATGGGGTCCCTCGTCGCGTGTCTGTTGATGATGGCATCTTATATCTTTCAACTTAGGATTCATCTCCCCTGGTCCGACTGGGTTGCGCCGCTCCAGACACGCCCTTCGCAGGACCTATCTGCCGCAAATCGCCCCTTCATGGAGCTTCACCCTGAAGATCATGTGTCTCGCCCACCAGTTACACAGCATCTCGATTGGCATATCACCTCGGGTCTGCGCAGACCCGACGGCGTCCTGAAACAGATTTATCTGATCAATGGTGCGCTCCTGAAGTTATCTCTCCATTTCACGCCTCTTTAATACCTCGCGTTTGAGATGCTCATTCTGAACCACTCGTCCTATATAGATCTCTTCCCCGGTCCCACCATCGAGGCCCGCTCCGGGGATACCCTCCTCATTACCGTGACCAACGCGGTAGAGGAAGAGTCCATTGCCCTCCATTGGCATGGCATTCACGTAACCAGTACGTACTTAATGTCCTTGATTGCAGCAATCCTTTAATCATAGAGAACCCCACCCGTTGACCCCTGACAGATGCCATGGATGGCGCAGCCGGGATTTCACAATGTCCAATTGCTCCTGGTGCGCAATTTGTCTATAATGTCACTATCCCGGCCGATCAAAGCGGTACCTTTTGGTACCATGCTCACTCGGGTGTCTCGCGCGGGGACGGTCTCTACGGCGGACTAGTTGTTCATGCCCCCGCTGCCAAGACTACCGTACGAGGTTTGATGTCGTGTGGTCGGGGCGATGCCCAGCGGTTCCATTACGAAAAGGAGCTTCTGCTGCTTGTCGGAGACTGGTACCACCGGCCAGCGAAGGATGTCTTGGCTTGGTATAAGCTTCCTGGAAGTTTTGCCAATGAGGCGAGTTATTCTTGAAAGGATGTACGTTGGGAGTGGGCTCTAACTTTTTGTTCTCTGTCCTAGCCGGTGCCAGACTCGTTGCTGGTCAATGGAGTCGGCCATTTTGAATGCTCTATGGCCGTTCCTGCTCGCCCCATCGACTGTATTGAGCAGCTGGCCAACACCTCATTCCTGGATCTTGATCCGGACACGGCCTATCGAATCCGTGTCGTAAACACTGGGTATGAGAACACCAGACCTTATCATGATGTCAATTTCTGACAAGCAACATAGTGCCCTGGCAGGGTTCTCACTCGTATTCGACCAGGAGAACATAGATCTCATTCAGGTCGACAGCATTGATGTTGAGCGCTCCCAACTGGAAGATGTCAATTTTGCGGGGGTCTTATACCCCGGCCAGCGCATGGACTTCGTTCTCCGTACTTCATCTCACCAAGTATCGTCTTCCTCCATGATGGTGCAACTGGACCAAGGGTCAGACGCCCTATTTCTCTCATGTTGATGCATCAATTGCTAACTGACCACAGATGCTTCAAGTACATGAATCCTGCCCTAACACCAGATCAGACCTTCCCCATCCGTTACCGCTCTGCATCTATTCCCAATGCAGACCAGGTCCCTGTACCTAAAGTACGAAACCACATCAACCTCGAGGATGTACCCTCGTCCCCCTCAATTCTACATAGCCTACCTCCCAAGGCCCAACAGACACATGTCGTCTACACCAAAATCCAGATACTGGCCCGTAATAACAACATCCCCGAAGGCTATTTTAACCAGACTACATGGAAACCCCAGAGTGACCCACCTGCACCATTGATCGGTCTCCCGCGAGAGCGCTGGGACTATAACCAGCTGGCGTTCTCAACCGGCCCCGAGGCTGCATGGGTGGACCTAGTCGTAAACAACCTCGACGAGGGTCCCCACCCCTTTCATCTGGTAAGTGTCCACGCTCTCTCTATTTCCTTCTCTGTCTTCGCCCGAATTAATCCAACTTATCATCGGTTAACACGCACCCACAGCACGGACACCACTTCTACATCTTAACCGTACAAGAATCCTCCTACGGCTGGGGCTCCTACGACCCCTTCACCGACCCATACCCTCCGGGCCTGGAGCCAGACCCAAATTCCGACCCCGAAACACAACACTCAACCCAAGAGGACCCCTCCTTCCAACCCTACGATCTCTCTCGCGCCACCCTCCGCGATACAGTCCAGATTCCCAGTCGCGGGTATGCGGTGCTTCGCTTCCGCGCCGACAATCCTGGCGTGTGGCTGTTCCATTGCCATATTTTGTGGCATTCTGCGACGGGTATGGCGATGCTGGTCAATGTCATGGGTGACCAGGCGGGCCGGGTTGCACATGATGTATCGATGCTGTCGGCTGATGGTGGACTATGTTCGGTTTGATGGGGCGGGTCTCTACCTTCTTTTGAGACTTACCGCATTTGATACAAGTGTTGCATGAGCATGAGCATGGGACGGAGTAAGAGTACAGCAACAGCTCCAGCTATGAAGTGAGTAATGTGAAATCTACTGCCTACGTACCGGATTTCCTATGCCATTTCTTGGCCTTCCTTTGCTTTTTAGCGCTCACCCCTCGCCGCTTTTTGATCACTGAGTAGAATTGGGCACCCCCCTGAGTGCCCTGGTCTGATCAGGTTACAAACCCCGAGACAGAAGTTGAACCAACGTAGTTGCATTTCAAAGAACAACTGTATGTCAAGTGGAACGGTAGTAGGCACCAACCAGGCATCAGGCATCCGCATGAGAACCGTTACAGACAGCTAGAAAGGGGGGAAAGACTTAGACAGAGATTGCGATGAGACAGGCGGAATTCTTTCACCGTGGCTTTCGGCCCACCATGCTATACGGAACTTTGTTATCATATTTAACAAGCGGCTGACCCAGAGAAGATATCTAGAACCTACCCATGCGGAGCTAAGCCTCCCGTGGACTGAGGCTGCCAGGTTCCCACCGCCCGCACATGTACAAGAGAGGTAAATACAGTAGTTGGTTACCAGAACCTACATGGGCAGACAAAGTAAGGGAGATGATTCACTGACACTGCAGGTTAAGTCCCTCTATAGCATCCACCGAGCGATCTCATCAACCTCAACGCCGCCCACCCCTAGCGGTCACTAGTTAGCACTGTTTGATAGATTTAGCCCCAATATGATCTGTGACCATGTTTGTGTATCTAGCCTATATAGATCTCTTTGCCTCTAGATGAACTTAGCTCCTTAACCCTCTGTCTTTGTTTGGCGTGTCCCCTAGATTCAACAAGCACACGCAAAATACAATGATCCAACGCAGAAGGTAGTCCCTGCTTACCCATCATAACGCACCGGCTGGTGTGTGGCTTGCTCGGCTGACAAAACTGCTCCATTCCATGGTCGTATGAGGGTACATCATGGATGGGGATCTTGTAGTATGACCTTTTAGTAGAAGTGGGATTATCTAATGTGACCGTCTCGGGCTATTATCGATGAAGGCTCTCTGGGATGTGAATTGTAGGTAAATAGCAATCGATGGTCCTCAAACTGTTTAGCGATGGCGAAAGTTAGGAATATATCGACGATGTAGTCAACAGCTACGTGATCAATGTCCTTGTACTCGTACTTTTATTTGTATCTCATAGGTGCTCCCAGTGAACCTCGAGACGCGGGCATGAGTTCCCGATAGCTTTCCGTTGAAAGTGGACAGTACCAATTTTATATCACCGGGGCATCCCGTCATTTCATAGTGGTTCGTAGCTCTTGATTCTCGTTCTCGAGTCGCTGGATATCGACGCGTCGGCACAGACCCAACAGACGCGTACCCTGGGATGCAAGCTTGGGGTTTTCCCGCTCCAGTCGTTGCAAAATTTTCAGCGCCGGCCGAAATGGCTCTTCGATCAGAGCACAATTTCGCTCATAGCGCTTGACAATTCACAGAGACTTTTCCAAAAGGCAAAGGTCCTCCATCGCCCCATGTTGGGAGCACTTGACACCAGCATATAGAATCGGGCAAGAGAATTGATCGGGCACTGTCCGACGCCTCGATAGGAGGAGTCATTGGTAGCTGATCGCTTCCACCATGCATCCACGACCTTGATCATTTGAGGGTAAAATAGAGCCCCGTTCTGTCGTACATCCTCCGGAAAAGAAAGATCCGATAGCATGGATATGGTAGGTTTGTCAAGTAGAAGACACGCATAATTGCGAGCTGGTGTCCGGATCCAGTCGTTTCCAATCGAGCTGCTGTAGCATCCGGAGCTGCGCTCGAAACTCCTCGCGAATGCGATCGTCCGATGCACCGGACAAGATCTCTTCGTCTTTCACGACATCGAGTTTGAAGCGGCGGTACGCCTCGTCAGTGTAGGCAGATGTAGACTGCACTCTGATATTGTGGCGAGTCACTTCAATGAGATGATCCATAGCCTGGGGAATCTTTTCTAGCACGTCGGGTGGATATTCCGTGACGAATACGTAGAAGCCCTATGTTGGATCACGACTTAGAATTTCTTCTGCTTCGTTGAACACGAGTTCTCGTCCTTCGATTTGTTTCATCAAATCCCAGATCTCATCCTGTAGCGTTGCGAATATTTGTGCATATATCGGGATCACATAGGTTGCAGTGTCTGCTTCTTGGCGTACATCCTCAAGAGGCCGAACAAGGTCATTGATATTAGGCGCAGCACCGGGCCCAAAAGATTGTAGAGTCCGACCATCCTTGTCCTTTGAATGTAGATCGACCTTGCCCGTGTCAAGGAGTATCCGGACAACGGCGTTGTTCTCCTTCCCGGTTAATTCACGATCGAAAAACCATGAACCCGTCTTCTTTTCGCAGCTGCCGCCCATGATAATGGAGTCCGACCAGGTAGATCTTTCGAATCAATATTGATCTTGTCTTTGTCAAGAAGCATTCGGAGGACGGCCTTGTGCCCGTTCCCCGCTACTCATGGGCTGCGGGCGTCGGAGTCAATGGGCAGTCAAAAGCGTAGTGCAAAATAGAAGCAAGGATTAAGGAAAACCTCGGCAATCCCATACAATTTCTTCCAAGGTTCCGGGTAGTTGGCTGAAGTGATCAACTTAAAATGATATATTGACATAAGTCAGGTTACACTATGATTCCTTTCATCTATTATTTTTGGTTTTCGCTCATTTGGAGTAATAGGTGCGACCGCCGGGGGTGTGAAATTGATAGCACCGAGATTGTGAGTGGTCAACAAGGAGGCTGCAGGGTGGGATGTGCAAAGTGTGTGCGCAATGGGAATTTTATTTGCACCGGCGAAAGGATGAATTAATTTAAAGTAGGCAAGTTAAGTAGGAAGGGAAATGATCAATAAGAGACCTTGGTGAAATGTTGGGAAGAGCCGCTATCTTGTTCATATTGACCAAGCGTTATGAATTGGGTATTTCTGAGTTGGCCTCTCAGAATCTTGTTTTGCGCACGCTCTTTTGCGCATATTCTTTTGTCCACTGCTTGTTAATCAATCTGAATTACGCGTGGGATTGACCACTAAAATCTTTGCAAAAGTAAATAATATTATGAATAGAGTATGAAGGGCGGGGCGAAGAAAATTACGTGTACGAATGAGCAAAATTCTTTGCTGGTGCCCCTGGAGCCCGCCCCATTGTGATGCCAGGGCGCTAAGTGATTGGCAGTCAAACCCTTATACGTATGAACAAGTTCGAAACTACTCTAGAATCTCCAAAGCTTATTCTAGATCAAGTAACGCAGTAGGAAGCTAGTTAGCTACCTATTAATATACATAGGGATTCGGCCAGTTTTGATACTAGTTCAAGTTTGATGTATCATAGTTCTGGGGATAAGCAACAGTTGCCGTGGATAAAGAGCGGCGTCAAACTTCTTTCCAGCCATTGTAGGCCCACGGCCTGGATGTTTGCTTTCACTTCCGGAATCTCCACCACAGGCATGTTTGCAGATCATTCCCCTCCCATGTTTTCGCAGAGGATAGGAACCATTGCAGGATGTCCATTAAGAAGATCCATAGCAGCTTTCGCAGCCTCCAATACTGCTGAGACTGCCTCTACAGCAGCCTGAATAGCGTTGTCTGTGGCCTCCGAGATAGTATCAGCATTGGCAGCCTGCTTAGCAGCGGTAGCAGCATGCGACCAGGATTTATGAGAGCTAGTCCAGCTCGAGGAGAAATTGAATTACAGAAATATAGCCTCAAAGATGGCCTCTGCGATCGAGTCAGGAACAGACATAAAACCACTGGAGGATGTCGAGAAATTGCTAAAAGCAACCCGATCGAAGCGTGCAAGAAAGGAGTATGAGCTTTACAGCTATATAGCTTAGCTTCCCACGGAACTCAAAGATGCTTATGATAGTCTGAGAAATAATCCCAAATGGTTTATGCGCGAAGAAATGGTCAAAGATTGCTCTGAGAAAGGAGGATGCTGCAGTCGGGAATGTGGATGTTGTGAGCAGAGGCATCTTTCAAGTTCCAAACAGAAGGCAGGTAGGGGTCATTGCACCTTTGAGTGTTGGTGTTGCCTCAGCTATCGGGGTTGTGAGCTCACGAATGAAGACAAAGAATATATAAGAGCACATTGGTGGGGTTTGCTCCACGATCCTAACCATATAGCGCGCGTGGTCAAATTGGTACTTTGATCCATTAGACCCATTAAAAGCTCCAAAAACCTCCATACGGAAGTTGAAAGGAAAACTTCCGAGATATTTCGGAAAGATGTTTCGCTGATTTGAGAGGTTCATGAGAAGGTCCCCCCGAAGTCGCTGTCCCGTTTCTTGAAGAATACATCGGCATCAATGACTTGGTTGTACGTTGCAGCTGATTTTATTGAATATGGTTATTTCCTAGCTGTAACGATCCGGATGCATAAGTGTTATCTGATGCGTCATCTGACGTTGCCTTTGTTAGATACCTTTCCGGGCTGCATCTTTGCATTCTCCTCTTCCTCGCCTTATGCTTGGCATCTTCGTTAGTACTACTACCATTATTCCTAGTCACTTAGTCTTTAGTTATAGCGGAAATATTCATATGCTAAGTATAAGCCCTCAATTCCACTCGGATATTAGTTGCCATTAAGGTTTTATTTACAGTGATTCTCAAAATTGGCTTGACTATTGTATACACAATAAGTAATTCTTTTTAAGGCTCATTAGGAGCCCCTGTCAACTGAACCACACTAAGCAGCCCAGTACGTCTTCTGTAAGTCTGCTTAGAAGGAGAGCCTCGGCTAGAAATGTGATATCTTATATGGCAATATATAATAAGGATGGGTCCCTTGTATGTGGTGGAGTACGTGATCTGCTTCGGTGGACCCTCAATCCAATCTGTCTCCAACGGGTTTTACGTCGCGTGGAGTTGTAAAGCAGGGACATACATGAAGCGATTAGCCTGCGGATTCTTTGATCTAAGCTCAGTGGATCTACTCAGCGCCACGAGAGGATTTGCAACAAGAGAAACTATATGCTCAATCGGTTACTTTATTCAAGACGGTTCCGCCCACGCCATGACTTGGTTCATTTCTAGTGGCCAATGAGAAGTTATTATACACCCACCCATGATTCAGTTATGGGAGGAGGTTGGGTCATACGTGAAAAAGCGTTTCAGGACAAGGGGTGGGGTGGTGGCTGCGGTTTTTCAGGGTCCTTAGATTGCTATTCTCCATGGACCAATTTTGGGTCGACCTGTTTGAGTCAAGTGACCCAAAATTTGGGGCCACATGGCTAGTTCGAACCCAGCAAAGTGGGAAAATAAAAAGACAAATGGATTTTCGGCACAAATCGAACGGCTTTTAACGCATACTAAGTCCTGGTACTGACCGAAAACTGGAAATTTTGGACCCCAAGACCCACATTCTTGCTAGAATGGAGTATCCGAAACGAACGATAGGATAACATGAAACAGGGTCTAGTTGTTAGGAGGTCTGCCAACATATGTACTTCTTCTCGTGAGAATAGGCAGAAAATATAGAGCAACTAGAGACTTAAAATGGATTTTAACTTAATTAAGCTGGCCTCGAGAATTTCCCATTGGCTTGTGTAAATCACTCTGAGATATAAAAGACTTGTATCCTCCCATATGATTGATTCTTGAGATCCAAAATAATCATCCACTCTTTTTCAAATCGGTCGATCTTTTGAAAGCTAATATGAAGCTTTGTTTACTAGCCCTGGCCCTCGCTGGCGCGGCCGCCGCAAGCCCCATGGAGATCCAAGAACGCCAACGTAGGTCCCAGGAAGACATCTGATGATCTAAAACTTCCCGAATGAGACATAAATAACCGTTTTCTTTCACAGTGATGCAGACAGGAAATGAGCTTCGTGATGGTTCTTGCAAGCCTATTACCTTTATCTTTGCCCGAGCCTCCACTGAGCCTGGCCTGCTGGTACGTTGATCAGTTTTCCTTTTCATACAAACAAGCACGAGAGGCTAACCATGATTTGAAGGGCATTTCAACTGGGCCTGCTGTCTGCAATGACCTGAAAATGGCCAAGGGTGGTCAAGTTGCCTGCCAGGGTGTTGGCCCAGCATACACGGCCGATCTCATTTCGAACGCACTTCCTGGAAACACTTCTCCTGCGGCAATTCAAGAGGCTAAGGGTCTCTTCCAACAGGCGGTGACTAAGTGCCCTAACACGCAGATTGTTGCAGGTGGATACAGGTAAGCCTTTAGTGGTACACATGGCTCATTACTATAGTTTCAATAAAAAACTGACTGAATGGGAAAAATAGTCAAGGAACTGCTGTCATGGACGACTCAATCTCCCAGCTTCCTGAGAATGTTAAGGCGAAGATCAAGGGTGTCGTGCTGTTTGGGTATACCCGCAATGCCCAAGAGCATGGTGGGATCTCCAACTTCCCCAAAGAGAAAGTCAAGGTCTATTGCGCATTGGGAGACATGGTTTGCGATGGCACACTAATCGTCGGCCCGGCTCATTTCACCTATGTCGCAAACACCGGAGAAGCCAGCCAGTTCCTGCTCTCTAAGCTGTCGGCCTCATAAATGGGGATTTAATACTTACCGCATTTGCCCTTGTTGGGAGCGTGCAGCGAATGGAATGTAGATGTGATGCTTTTCAGCTCTTCGTGTTTTATGGCGGGCTGGACCCCGAAAGCATTATTTGAAATCTCCAATGAGGTATTAGTACCATATGATATTATGTTGATGCAGGATGCGATTGAATGATTTTATTGAATCTGTCTTTGAGAGTCAGGAAGTGATAATAGAAAGAGAAACAGAGAAATTCCAGAAGAAAAAGAAGAAAATTGTCTAGAAAATGCGAACACGCAATTGCGTTGTCGGTGCTAATGTGCCTCTCCTAAGGGTTCCTCCGTTGTTTAGTACTAGATTTCTCATTCTTTCATATATGTTAGCTAAGAGATCATTATTACGACACCAAGCAAGCTGCGATGGGTGGTCATGGCAGAGGTTGGGGACTAACAAACAAAAGCGGCCGGGTTAGTATAAGCGGATAGTGCCCTCCTACGCGAGGGCACTACCACTTATACGTAGCCCGGCCGCTTTTTTTGACTTCGACCTATGTACTCCAGCTTCGAGTCCTGGGGCCGGCCTTTTCTTTTTACTTGCTCTAAATTGCTCTCTTTAATTCTAGAAACTTACTTTTTTTTTTTTTTTTCTTTCTTTCTTTTAAACCAGTGGGTTCTGGTTCTTTTTTTAATTTGACATCGAAGGTGAACAAGTCGGCCTGGCCAGAACAAGACAATTTCCTATTTGGGGACCGATGGAGATGATCCATATACATCATGATATATGCCTGGGTATAATCTATTCAAGATCTCTTTGTCAGTTGTCGAGTAATTAGACAAGATGACCAGTCGCTCATGTGGAATACTTCCAAACTGCCAAGAAGTGACCTTAAACAGTATACTCCAGCTCAGCAGAATACGAGATAGAGTCCGGTTCAATGAAGCAAGGTTGTCAGATGATTTCCTGTTATCAGATGACTGTCAGATGTCAGTTAATCAATCCCATCCAGTTCCTCCCATTCATATTCATCTCCATTCATCTGATTCGGCACCTCGCAGAGCATTCCGAAATAGGAAATGAGCTTGTATGCGAGTCTATAAGCAAGTTTGGGAGTGGAATACGAGAAACCAGTAAGCAATAAGCAGAATTAGTGATTCTATGCAGAAGGCATCCAACCATTATTCTGCTGACAAGCCATACTAAACCGCGGGGTTCCCATTACCATAGGGTGAAGGCTATGCGTGCAGCATCTGGTAAAGGGGGAGCCTCGGAAAAGCCAACCAGAGAAAGCAGAAAACGAAAACGAGGAATCTTAGCAAGCAAGACGATCTAGATTGTGGGTAATCACCGTAAAAGTAGACCGAGCTAGACTAGTTAGACTTAACTAACACCAACACTAAAATTGTCTCACATGAACTGCAGATCCACCTTATCGAGCCTCGGGCCATTGCATCATCACCATATAATTATTATATCTCCCGGTTCTCTTCTTCTTTTTGTCTTCTTCACTCTCCAGAACCCACTGGACGAAACCCGATACTTTGATACTTTGGAATATATACTCTACCTCCCATCATGACCGACTACAATCAGGGCTGCAAGATCACTCTCTACTGGTAATGCGGCCGGAATCCACTTTTCAGTCCGACCCGCTAACCCTACCGAATTGCACCTCAGGCTCGAGCAGTCTCGCAGTCACCGCATCCTGTGGCTGCTGGAGGAATTGAAATTGCAGTATGAACTCAAGACTTTCAAGCGTCGCGCCGACAAGCTCGCCCCCGCAGAGTTGAAGGAGGTGCACCCGCTGGGCAAATCCCCCGTCATCACCATCGAAGCCCCCGGTGCCTCCAAGCCCCTCGTCCTGGCCGAATCTGGCGCCATCGTCGAGTATCTCGTCGACCACTTTGGTCAAGCGCGCCCGTCGCTGGTGCCCGGTCGCTATCAGGAGGGCCGAGAGGGCCAGATTGGCGGCGAGACCGAGGAGTGGATGCGCTATCGCTACTTCATGCATTATGTAGAGGGCAGCCTGATGCCCTACCTGGTGATGACTCTTGTCAACGATAGTGAGTGAACTACCCTGCTTTTGCAGTCATGCAGCGCTACCGCCCGAGGGAATTGAGTGGCTAACTATTCACAGCCGTCCGCAATTCGCCCCCCTTCTTTGTCCGCCCCATTACTGGGATCGTCGCCTCGCAGGTCGAGGCTGCTTTCTTGACTCGCAACATCGACGGCAATTTGAATTTCCTGGAAGATCAGCTCAAGACTGCGCCCGAGGGTGGTCCTTTCCTGTGTGGCAAGGAGCTGACCGCAGCGGACATTCTGATCAGTTTCCCAGTGATCGCCGCAAGTGGCCGTGTCCTGCAGGACAAAAAGTCCCAAGAGAAGTATCCTCTTCTGGGAGCCTACGCCAAGCGGTTGCAGGAGGTTGACGGCTACAAGAAGGCCGTGACGAAGATTGAGCAGGTCGAGGGATCCTTCTCGGCTTCGATGTAGGTAGGGATGAGGGAGGAATTGTGTCACCTTGTACTATCTTTTGTGTATACCCTAGGCGTAATCAGCCTATATTTGATTAGATATGACCTTGAATGAATCATTTGAAGATGAACGACCTGCAGAACGCATCTCGTGCAGGCTTATTTAACGAGCTTCTCATTGGCGAGGATGATGTACCATAGTGGATCCCTCCCTTTTCCCCTTAGATAGTAGTAGTGACGAAAAGACAGGAAATGTTGGAATGGAGAATAGAATCAAAGCATTCAAAGAAATATGCACAATGTACAAAATATACCCATATACCAATTATATCCCAATTCCCACATACTTGCTCAAACTTGCCAATAGTTACTCTCGCCGTGACTGTAGACAGTAACCACGTGACTGCTGACATATCTCACGTGACTCCTCACTTCGGCGTCACTCTTGCACGACAACGACCAACAGCTGACCAGCCATCATTTCGATTACACCGCAACAATGGCCGGCCCTAGCAAGTGTGAGTGTCTCCTTGGTATCCTATCTGTCATTCTTCTCGCTAACTCCATTGACAGCCCTGGTCCTTGACCCGGCGCTCCAGAAATACTATGGTACATACCCTTCCCATCCTGAACCCAACCCGATATCCTCAACGATTCCACGCACCTATGAACCTGCCATGTCAATGTGAACCCATTCGGAGGACTCAATTGAACTGTCGCCAACGGGACCGCTTGGCAGAACCGACGCGACCGGCCGAACCCCTCTCACGATCAGTCACTAACGCATCTTTCAGAGCTCAACGCCAACCGTTACAAGTACTTCCGCTGGACCCCGCGCCATGCGTGGACTTCCGTCATCTACGCCCTCGCCATTCCCGCTGCCCTGACTTTTGTCGCCTACAAGACCGAGGTAGGTACCTTACCGCTCCCACCTGGAGTGTTGGTCCACTTGAATCTGCGGGGAACTCCGCTAACAGTTCGCAGGGCATGTACGAGCTCCGTGGCAAGCGAAAGGGAGACACCATTGTCGAATGGTAAAATATTCCGGAATGATGACCTGGATGGGCTGAAAGAGTCGTGGAGTGGCGAGAGCGATACTCCCCCACTGGGAGATATTCCCACGATCTCCTTGCACGACCAGCCAAAACTGCTTTCTCTTTTTTTGTTCGGCCGGCGCCCACTTTTCGAGGGCTATGTACCTTACTATGAGCATATACCGCATTGATTTTCTTCTGTCCCTTGTCCACCAGCTGTCGTGCGAGTATGCAACAGTCCCTTCCTGATGCAGAGTCAAAAGAGATGTTGAGGGAATGACATTGCATCAAGTAGTCTGTCTACTCTGATTGCCTCTACGGCTTAGTCCCATTGACCCTAGGCGGAGATCCCCCGCAAAGATTTCATTGCGTGGAAGGGTAGAATGAAACATACATAGCAAACTGTAAATATCTGATATTTTTAAAACGGAGATTATCGTACATCGCTGCCTCATGGTGTTAGATCGATAGTCCATATCCTATTGATATCACATCCCTTCCAACTGTTCTCGCGGTTCTCATGATTTCGAAACCAGACTTCATTAGATCTCTTCTTTCTTTCAGTAAGGCGCCCATCCACGTCGACCTCCCCGACCTCCCCCGTCTGGCAATCTTTCTCCGCGCTTCCAATCCCCCGGCGGCAGCGCAGGTGGGCCTCCTCGATCGCCGCCTCTTCCTCCTCGACCAGGTCGTCCAAATCCATTCTCCCGGAAAGCGCGCATCCCACCACCACCTCCACCACCTCCACCTCCACCGGGTGGCGGGCCAGAGCCACCCCGGAGCGGCGGCGCAACTGATCCATCTTCTAAGGGCGGTAAAATCGCACATTCCACATAGTCTCCGACCAGGAATCGAGCATCTTGCAAGGTCTTGTCAGCCTCGGCGCCAGTAAATCGAGGCGGGCCACGAGGCCGGGCTTCGGCACGGTCATCTGCATCCTCGTCACCGCGGTATGGACTATCTCGTGGACCGATGATGACAGTCCCCAGATCCCTGCTCTGGTATCGACCCCGCGCATCAGGGCCCATGATAGCCGCGCTACGTGCATCGGGGAAAACGAGACGGAAGCACAGACGAGTGCCGACGGGCGGATCGGGGAGTAATGAGGGCAATGCCGAAGTGAGAAGCTGTGATAGCTCGCGGATAGTGCATGATTGCCAGGTGTAGATTTCCAGATGCGCCGGGAGTGGTGCAGAAGCTGGTGGAGGAGAGGGTGCGCGGATGGCGTTGGGTCCGCTGACGGGACCGCCACGTCGTGGAGCTGGACCTGCGAGGGTGTTGTAATCGGAGAGGTGATGGTAGTTGTTGGTGCGGTAGAAGAGTTTTAAATGGAAGGGAGTTGTGGTCTGTCGATTGATTGGGGCCTTGGGGCCTTCTCGTGAGGGACCAGGCATCGTCGAAAAGGCGCGATGTCGCGTTGGACGTGGGTTTGCTGTCAGCCTGCAAGAAGAGCTAATACAGAATGAAGCAGTCCTATATTGAAGGGAACGACCAGTAATTAAGTCCCTTGTGGACGAGAGAGGGGGAGTGTGTCGCAAGAGAGAGTGAGGGAGTGGGAGAATGCAAGTTGATCGGGGAAGGTTGAAGTTGGAGAAATCCCCAAATGCGGCGGAGCGCGAACTTCTCTTCTTCACTCTTCGCCCACTCTCACTCTTACACAGACACACACTCTCACTCACACTCACATCCACGAAAGACCCCAATTGATCATCGACAAAATACCTTCTATTCAAGGATAGAGAACACTATCTCCATCTCCATCTCCTTCCTCCACCATGGACTTTGCGGCTCTTATGTCCAAAGAGATCTCCAAGGCCAAAGGGGACTCAAAGTCATCCGGCCAGGGAAAAGAGAAAGATACACCTTCAGACTCCAAAAAATACAGGCGCCGAGGTGAAGTCGAAGCAGCTCGAGTAGCAGCCTACAATGAGGAACAGGAACGGGCACAGCGGGAACGTGAAGAGCGCCAGGCCAACAAACGCAAGCTGGAGGAAGAAGAGGCCGATCGCAACCGCCAGCGCGAGGAGAAGAAGCGCAAACTGGCTGAAGAGTCCAAGAAGCGACGAGAGGAAGAAGAAGAGGCTGCGGAACGTGAACGCCGACGAAAGCTTGGTCTACCTGAATTGCCCGCCAAGAGCGACGCCGAAAAGACACCAGACAATGCCGAGGAGGAGGATATCGAAGAGGAAGAACTGATCGAAAAGCTTCGTGAGCTTGACGAACCTTGCCGCCTATTCGGCGAGAACCACCGTGCTCGACTCCGCCGCTATCGTCGCCTGGTCCAGCGAGCTGCCACCCAACAGAAGATCACCGATGGCCCCATTCCTACGATACTGGAGCCGGTACCCGGTGCGCAAATGATTATTCCGGCCAAGATTCCGAAAGAACAGGACGACCGACTGTTTCTCTACCGCCAGCTGGCATCCTATTTCAATATGGTACTTTCGGAGTGGGAGTTGGCCCTGGCAAAGCGCGACGTAACTGTACGCCAGAGCTCCCAGGGCAAACAGGCACACAACGCCATGCTACAGTCCCGCGAGAATATGAAGCCGCTGTTTCGTCGTCTGGAAAAGGCAGACCTCGAAGATGGACTGTTGGAGCCGATCGTGGAGATTGTGCACAAGGCGCAGCAACGGAAATATGTCGATGCCAATGATGCATATCTGCGCGTGAGCATTGGTAAAGCGTAAGTGATATAACCTCACTCCCCTCTCTGCAGAAAAGGAGAAAACATTGTACTAACTTGACTCCAAGTGCCTGGCCCATCGGTGTGACCATGGTTGGTATTCACGAGCGATCCGCACGCGAGAAACTTCACCAAAGTGATCAACAAGCCCATATTCTTAGTGACGAGGCCACCCGAAAATATTTACAGAGTATCAAGCGGTTACTTAGCTTTGCTCAGGTGCGCTGGCCTCCCGAGGATCAGCTCCAGGTCATGGGCTAGAATTATTTCATGCATGAGCCCATTCCGATATTAAATATACCCTTGGCTTTGAGACTTCGACAGGGTCTTTGTACATATTGCACAATACAGCATTGGTGATTTCGAATCGAATCACATACCAGATTTTCACCTGGATTTCAATCTGGACTAACGCCAACACTACCAAAAGCGAGCCAAGTGATAAAGCGGCGTCTTTGATTATATTAATTCGAGGGATCTCCGTTTATATAGTCTACCCGGTCTGACCTGTCCTCTCATATAGCCATAATATGCTGAAAAGACCCACCACCGACGGAGTAAAGAATCAAATCAAGATTGATCGACGCGAAGGGTTAACCCAAGTTTGTCACGGCATTTTCCACGATTTCGAATACGACCTGGGGTTGGCTCAGGAAAGGACAATGGCCCGAATCAATGGTCTTTGTGATCAGCTTCCCACCCGCATTTACAGCATCCTGCACCATACTCTGTTGTAGCGGCAACATGATCGCCATATCCTGGGCACAATGGATATAGGTCGTCGGCAGATCCTTCCAAGGCGCCCCCGAAATCTGACCCGATGCCGCGAAGAAATTATGAGTGACATTTCTCGAGGCTAGATCATGTGCTTCTGCAGATTCGATATCGTTGTAGAATGATTCGGGGGCATTCTTCGCGAAGACAGTCCCGTCTCCATTATTTCCGAGGTCCACTTTACATTGAAAGCCGTATTTCTCGATAACGCCTGTCAGCGTGTCCTCTGGCTGGATCAGCCACGAACTGAGGAGAATCAACCCGACGACGCCGCTGCGATTGCCATTGCTTGCGTACAGATTTGGCGTGATCGCCTCGGACGCAACCATTCCACCGTAGGAGTGAGCCAGGACAACAACAGAGTGGTTCTTGTCGATCAGATCCTGGGCTACCTTCCGAACGGCTGTGACATCGTGTTCGATGGTGGCAGTTGGCGGGCGTTTATCACCGCAGGATGGTAGACGTGGGCACTGCACGGCGTAACCTGCTTGACGTAGTCGATCCCCAAAGCCATCCCATGCGTCGGGGAGGAAATAACCCCCGTGGATAATGAGGATTGATGTGGGCTTGGGGGTTGTCATGGTATTATACGAGCTGGGTCTTGTTCAGGGGATCTCTTTGGACAGTGCTTGGGGAATTGAGTGGATTTGGGATTCTGTACAAGCGATCTCTAGACTCAAACGAGTCAAACCCATGTGCAGATCGTCGAGGGGTAACTAGAGGGGGCCAAATGGACCGGTCATTCTCTCTACTTCGACCAGCCGTAGCTTGCTCACGTATGGTCTAGTCTACCTGGGGCTGAAGGCGCATCTGAATCGATTCCGGGTCACAGATAATGCAAAATGGATTACTATTAAATATGGTTCGAATAACTTGAAATAACAACTATTTGTCTGAGAAGTCACGAATGGAGTTTATCACATATAACACTCTTCCATCTTAACGTGATGGCCAGCAATACCTATCTTCAATATTTTTTACGAAAAATAAATAAATAAATATAATAAAATCAACCGTGCAAATCGTGGTTATGTAGATTTATTTTCGTCCTTCCTATTCGAAGTACCTGGTATATACTGCTAGTATTTGTGCACAATAAAACACCGTCATCCAAAGCGGGTCTGTACGCCCCTTTCATTCTTCAAGTTCTCTTGGGCACACCATGTTGCGCGCAATTCTGTCTACATTCTGTCTTTTATTCCCTTTATACTTCATCTATAAGCCTCCTCATTCCCTCATCCGGTATTTACAACGCCGCTGGCCGGACGTTCTGTTCCACCACCCCACCGCCAAAAATGTCGTCGCGCTGACGATCGACGACGCGCCCTCCTCACATACACCCGCTATTCTCGACGTCTTAAACGCCAACGATGCAACCGCTACATTCTTCATCATTGGATCACAAGTCTCTGATCATCCATCGACTCTCAGCAGGCTGGTCCGTTCCGGAAATGAATTAGCTAACCATGCGATGCACGATGAACCGTCACGCGGGTTAAGCAATACTGTACTTGCGGAGCAAATCCAAGCCGTACATCGCATGATCCAAGCGGCATACCAGGAAAGGGATCAGATCGGTCCAGAGATCTGGTTCTTTCGTCCTGGATCGGGCTTTTTTAGTTCCCGTATGCGCACACTAGTGAAGGAGATGGGCTATCGGCTCATTCTAGGCGATGTATACCCGCATGACCCCCAGATCCCCTTTCCCGGTTTGAATTCAAGCCATATTCTGAGTATGGTCAGGCCAGGGAGTATCATTGTTTGCCATGACCGGAGAGAATGGACTGTGCCGATGTTGCAAGTCGTGCTGCCAGAGCTTCGGCGTAGAGGGTACCGCATTGTCACGGTCTCGAGGCTTCTTCAGGAGCCTGCCTTGGGATAGTCTTCATGGCTTTCCGCTTTGTGATAAAACAGGATATAGTACCTAGGTATGGAATGGGAGATGAAAAATCTTTAGCAGTAATTCCGTTGTAGCAGTTGCTGCATCAATATGCTTGAATGATATCGGAATTAGCAACACATATAGCTGCCCAGGTGCTGGTAAAAACAAATGTAAATACTACTAGTACTCAGGCTGCAACCGGACTTCGCCTGCATCACAGCGCATGTCCCAGATACATTATCATGTTCTAGACTAAATGAACAACCTTGGGAAGGGAGGGCTCCACGAGCCTCGCCAGAGATCTGATTACACGGGATGATGAAAGCTGAGCGGATGCGAAAAGAAAAACTTGAAAGATGCATGCTAAGCTGCGGCGTATGCTGAGTACTTGATTTGTATGCATATGAACCTCACAATCCCCCAATTATACATGTCTTGAAAGTGTATGTTTTAATCGCAAAAAGAAATACTGTCCACTGGCATAATGTAACAACTGGAGCATACTCGTATATCGTCATGTGAAATGTTTCCAAAGCTGTAAAACGGCCTTCCACCAGCTCTGTGCATTGGATGTGGTCACCGTAGAAACCTTACTGATCGCGGTATCTTCTCGCGTCAGATCTGAGGTATCGGCGGAATATACTTGGTGTCCATCAATGCCATTCATCACTGCCAGTGATGAGGACTGGGGCCGAGGAGACGTAGTGCTACTGCACATACTGCGTGACTCGCGCTCGCTATATCGCTCGCCGATCAGATGGCCCGCAGTATAAACGCAGCCACCATATGCGAACCGGACGAGAGAGTCTCCAGTCAAGCTGCCAATGATGTATACATTGGGGGCAATTTCCATATCTTCCATCGCTTTTGCGCGAAGTGTTTGAGCTGAAACAGTTGTGTCATCGGGATTTTGAGATCCCAAGACCTCGCATCGAAGCCTGGGCTCCAGATAGCCCAATGAGCCTCGCCGACCAGCGGCATAAACTAAACCCCGCACAGACCGAGAAAACAAAGACCCATCTTCACGGCAAAAGGTCACCTCGGCCAGGTCATTTTGGATCTCAACGGAGACAATCTCCACGTTCGAAAGCCCCTCGTATATGCTGCCCCAATCTCTACTTTCCAAGAAGGCAGTAGGGGTACCACGGCGGAGTTTTGATCGCTGGGGATTCCCTGTCGCCTTTGAAGC
Organism: Penicillium sp. S1701; assembly: GCA_023626415.1. Classification (NCBI taxonomy): domain Eukaryota; kingdom Fungi; phylum Ascomycota; class Eurotiomycetes; order Eurotiales; family Aspergillaceae; genus Penicillium; species Penicillium sp. S1701. Next base: position 19,701 of record JAMAGY010000075.1, read on the forward strand.
AAGGGCGGACTTTTTCATCAAACGATAGACTCCTGCGTACTCCGGGTATGCCTGTTGGTGACAACCTCGAAGAGGGGATGGTCGCTCCTCGGGGGACCACTTGAAAACATGCAGAATCTTTTGATCCGGGGCGGCGGAGATGATGGCGTCTGCAGCAGAGAAGCCTGACCCGACTACCAGGTATGGCATATCGGGCGTTTGCCGGGTTTGAACTATGGGCTGCAGTATGGACGTAGGTGGAAGCACCTCGGAAAAAATTCCACTCGCCAGCACCAGCCGCTTACAATGGATATCATGGGACTGGATATAGAACCCTTCGGCAGTTCGAGAGATGCCAGTCAGCTCTTCGCCGCAGCGAAAGGAATCATCGATCTTAGCCGCGGCAGGGTAGGCGCAGAAATAGTCGGCGATTTCGCGCCTTGTTGGCCTCGTGAAGGGTGGGAGGTCTTTGCCTGTCACTTTCTTATGGTGATCCCCGAAAGAGTAGCCTGGGAGGGACAACATGGCTGCGTAGCTAAGGGTTTGAATGTCCCAGCTGGCACCATGAGGATCCTCGGTCCATTGGCCTCCCGGTTTGGTGGATGATCCAAATACGAGGTGGGGGATCGCCTTTTCGGGCGTATGGCGCCACTCGATATTGGAGATAGTGCCTGCCTCGTCGATATCCACGCTGGGGCGCACGAGAGTGTCTAGCAAGACATTAACCGGAAGAGCCTGGGTAGAATATGAGAGACGAGAGGCAGCGAAATGAGCCGTCAATTCCTCTACATCGGCATTCAGAAGATTGGTCGCATGTTTCAACTTGGCGTCCAGGAGTGGGTCAGGGTGCGGAGGAGCAGACGAGTAGAAGGGGAGATGGCCATGAAGAATGTAGGACAAAATCATGGCCGACGGCCCATTGCCTAAGGATGCAACCGTTAGCATTGAGGGAATATTGCAATCTCATTCCGAGTTGGAAACTTGAAAGGCTTGGGAGGCATACCGACGATGACTGTGTCGGTTTGCATGAAGGGCAACGGAGCCTCGAAATATATCAACTGGCGCGGGGCATTCTGGGGTGAGGCGATAAGGACGGAAGGATCACGATCGCGGAAGAGGAGAGGGACAGGAACACGGTGGCTCGCAGGCCTCTTGCAATCAACTATGACAGAGGCGAGGCGAGGCAAGGCCCTGGAGGAGAGAAGGACTCCCGAGTCCAGGATCGGAGAGGCGAGTTCCGCATGGAGCGGAGACCAATAATCAAGCTGACAAAAGCAGGTGGGGGTGGAAATTTCCAGTGGTTCCCCATGGAGGGGGAATGCCGTCCCGAGGACGGAACAAGGACATCATCCACGCGTCAAGAGAGTGAATGTGGAAGGGTGTGGAACATACTGGGACGTGGAGTGGAAGTGCAAGTGCAAATTGAAGTTGAAGTTGTCAAGCGGTCGAGAATCGTCATGTTGGGCAGGCGCGCATTTGCAGGTCGCTCCTGCCATTGCTGGGGTGGATCACGCAAGGACTCCGCATTCGGCAAGTGCGATCGAGCAGTGCAGTACGTATAGTATAGTGTATATTAAAGTAATATTAAACTAATACTAATAGTATACTAGTAATTCATTTGATATACTAGAATCTACGATATTAGTAGTCAAGGACATCACCCTTGGGTACACTTTGGTAGAGTACCAGAATATAGAGCATTAGCAGAACCATTAAGTATTCACTAATATATCATATGATAGTTTACCTTGGTATATTCAATTTATAGAACTACCGAGGTAGCCGCTGCTGTATCCCATACTTCTAACCCCCAGATAGAGAGGCGACTGGCGCCTGACTCGGACTCGGACTCGGATGGTTCTTTTGTTCAATGTAAGCCCCGCTGACAGCGAACATTCCCTGGGATACTTTTAAGATGATGATTTTCTATATTCAATCGAATCTTATATATGCTAGTCCTACTGTAGATATATACTATATAGACATGGATCTATATAACCAGGTATATAGTGATTCGTATAGATCCGAGTCAGCTTCAGGCTGCCAGGCAACAAGGCACCAAGGCAGCCCTAAGCCCTACCTTCCTGATGCGGTCCATCGCGGCTCGAGTCCCGACTGACTTCAAGCTGCATCACTTCCGGACTGAAGGTCGATCGCGCCGGCCGTGAGCTTCTGCGTGATTATGTATCACTTGGCTAAGTCGCTGTATACTTACGCGACCAGCAAGGAAGGTGTGCTCAACCCAAGGCCCGCACTGGCGCAAGCCCCGTCCCGACCCTCTCTGACCTGATACTGACTTACCTTGCGATCTCGCCAGAGTATTCCGTGCTCTTACTAGGTCTAGACAATGCCGGCAAGACCACACTCCTTACTCAGATCAAGGCCCTCTATCAGCCCCGGCCAGAGGGGACCCCCGCGCCGAACCCCGGCAAGACCGTCCCTACCGTCGGCCAGAATGTCTCAACCATCTCCTTATCCGATATGAACCTCAAGATCTGGGATGTTGGCGGTCAGATCTCCATGCGCGGTCTCTGGCAGAGTTACTACACTAGCTGCCACGCCATCGTCTTCGTCGTCGACAGCGCCGATGTAGGTCAAGATCCAGATATTACCCGGCTCCCCTCCGCGCCTGGCCGCCGACCCAGCTCCATTCCCGACCCCACACGCCCCGGTACAAACGAACCCTTCTCCGAACAATCAGTTGGCATCAACGCGACTGCCAGTGATTTTGGCCGACTCGATGAATGCCGCCAGGTCCTTGAGTCCGTCCTGCAGAGTGCTGACGTGGCGGGAGTTCCGATCCTGGTGCTGGCCAACAAACAGGATCGCGAGGACTGCGTCGAGGTCGTGCGTATCAAGGAGGGCTTTGTACGGAAGGTCTTCGAAGGCGAAACAGGCGGGGGTGTCCGTGATAGTCGCGTGCTGCCGGTCAGCGCGCTGATGGGCTCTGGAGTACAGGCGGCCGTGGAGTGGGTACAGAGTCGGGTTAAATGGAACAAGGAGAGTCGACCACCCGTGATGCGATAACGGGATGGATCCTGCTGCTGCGTGAAAAGGGGAAGTGGGCTGAACATACTTGCATAATGGCGTTGTGTTGAATGGGTATCATTTCTACTGTACATACTATCACCAATACTCGATGGTTTACGTCGGCATATCTGGGTGGATTGTAGACTAGTGTGTGAACTTAAGCTTAATCTGAACTCGATATTAGGACGAATGATACTCGTATTAAACTAGAAGGAAGCGTGCAAATGGGACATCTACCCTATGGATGCAGTGTGATCGATATACTTGATATCAAACAAATACACTTAATACTCTGTCTATGACCACACCCAGGACTCAGCTGCCAATGAAAGAGTCCACTTTGGTCCACTCTGGCCATTTATTAGTATCTTTTGTGAATATTCAAATTTTTACTAGTAATTACTCTGTTATACATAGACTGCATAGTATAGACTCCGTATAGATCTGAAACTAGTCGCAATGTTGACCCACTCGACGCACCTGGAGACGGGCCTATCCAGAAGAACATCCACCTATTACGCCCGAATGGCGCATAGTGATATCAAAATCAAGAAACTGGCATTGTTATCGATCGCCTTTAACTTGAAAAAAATGAAAAGTTGGCATCCACTCTGTTTTCAAATTCTCGACTGACCCACTTTTTTGATGTCACTGAGGCCTCGATGACCCTGATAGCCTGGACCAGCTACATCTTATACCCTCTCCAAGGATTGATCAAATCGACGAATCGACATGGAGGATCCGTCTCTGTAACGCTGAGAGGTCTTTCCCCACTGTTTCAACGTCAAAGACGTTCTCGTCAACTTGACGTCATGCCAGATATCAAGGATCAGGGATCAATTATCAAACAGTGAAGTAATGAAGTAGATGAGATTTGTTGGGTATAAAGTGGCAGAAGAAGTTTTGTGGAAGCATATTCTAATACTTTGATTAAATCAAATCCCGGACTGGCCATTATTTCAAGTTCACCATAAGAGATTCCTACGAATCACGACATCCACAATGAGCACTTTAAACAACGTCGACTCTGTCGCCAACGCAAACCAGGGCAGTTTCAAGCCCTCTGTCGCTCCAGATGGCCCCCAGACCACCAAGGGCGTAAGCTGAATCCTATCCATCTTTCCGTTCAGGCCCTGTAGCTAACTGCCAGCTCAGCACAAACCCGGCGTCAAGGTCAACGAGGCCGACCAGCGCCCCGAATACCACATGGAGGCCTTCCCCCCAGGCACCGCACCGGCCAGCAACTCCTACACCCCCAACACCAATGATGTAGGCAGCCAAGCGAACAACCCGAATGTGTTGCGCAGTCACGGCAAGGAGTCTACATACACCTCTGCCGCAGACACACTCCAGGGTGCCACCTCAGCCGACGTGAATGCCGGGCTCGGCAAGCCTCTTCAGGGACAGACTGGTGTTGAGCTCGCACACGACGGGCAACATGGTCGTAAGAAGCAGTCCACCGGATTGGAAGGCGTTGGTGCGTCCCGCGAAGACAAGGGTATCGAGCGCACATTCCCTAGCCAACGAGGCCTCGAGAGAGAGGAGGGTGCCCTGGCTGGCTCGCGGGGTAAGAAGGTTGATAGGTCTGTTCAGGACGTTCAAGGTGAGACTGCTGAGACTTTGGACAAGGAATGGAAGTATGAGTCAAAGACCAAGCGGAACCAAGCTGGTAACGATGTATATTAAAAGGATGCATTTCAGAGTTGGGTATCCAAGTGTTCCTGAATGCTGAGCGATTTTGAACACTCGGACATTATCTATCACATGACAAAATCAATGATTTTCAAGCGCTTCGAAAGATGTTCAACTTCTTGAGTATTATAGTGTTGTGCTGGGTATTATGTACAGGTTGATGCGTGGCGTAGATGTGGGAAACAGCGAGAGACAGTGGGGGCAAGAAAGTATCCTCTCACGTCCTGTTGTTTCGAATTGAGTGGGTTCGTGGTTTCTCCTCCGGCTGCTTTTTGGGCCAACTGCGTGCAATGTCGATGTTTGCCCGTGGGAACCACATCTCCAGGAAGACGAAAATCAAAAAGTCGATAACAACGCACAAGCAGAAGAGCTTTCCCGCCCATACTCCGCATCCATAATATCGCTTTAAGCGGTCTATGAGTGCAAAACTGCGGACTCGATCTCCACTGACGTCCCATCCCTGTCCTGGGTAGTAGCCATAAAATTCCGATGGGCTAATGTCGCCGATGATGCCTTGGTAAACGCGTTCGGTACGCTCGGCCACATCCCGCCATGAGTACATCATCTTGACTTGGTCGTGGAACCGATCAGTACGAACTTTGTTGGAGCGCAGTGCGGCAATGGCTTTGCTGGTTGCAACGACGAGATCATCCTCTTCGGGTTTGGCAAATGTGGTCATGTGTTGAGGAAGAACTTCCGGAATGCCACCCACTCGTGTACAAACCACGTATAACCCGCAGCTGGCAGCTTCAACAATAACGGTACCAAATGCTTCGGTCAAACTGGGATGAAGATAGATGTGACCTCGAACCATGACGTCTCGCACCTCTTCATGGCGCACAGAGCCGAGCATCTCAACTTTGTCTTGAAGGACATTGCGTTCCAACATCTGCTCCAGGTCAATTGCCTTGGGTCCAGACCCAGCAATGATGAATCGAGTATTGGGATTAGAGGCGAGGATCCGAGGAATGGCGGCGATAAGGAGATCCGTTCCTTTGTTATAAAATAACCGAGAAATTACCACGATCGTGATGGTGTCGTCGGGACCAATGGGTGTTGGAGAGGGTCGAGGGTCTGTGGGTGAGATGGGGTTGTGATCATGGGTACGAGGGGTATATGAAAGTGGACAGAAGTTCTCGGCAACGACGGCGTTAGGAATAACCGAGACCATCAACGGATCTAATGAGGCACGGAGGACGGTATTCTCTTTGCTACGTATTGGTTAGTTGAGAAAGAATTGGAACCCGGGGGAGAATACAGCATACCAAGTATGACTGACACAGATAGCATGATCCACATCACTAAGCGTAAATTTGAGTAGTTTGTTGGTCAGGATTGAAGCTGCATCTGCAAAACCGAAGAGAGAGTGATCCGTAAAGACAGTCCGTAAACCCATTGTTCGGGCATGGAGAATGGCTTCTCCACAGAAGCTACTGAGACTTGCATGACCATGTACGATATCAATTTGCTCACGGATGACGATGTTGCGGAAGATTGGAAAGAATGAAAAGACGGTTGGGAAGGTTGTTTCACGGTAGATGACGAAGAAGGGAACGTGATAGATCTTCAGGCCATTGGTGAGGTAACGCACGCCGGTGCGACCCTTGTATGCGTGCGTGATAATAATCACTTTGTGCCCACGATCGATGAGTTTCTGCAAGGCAGGAATATCAGAACATACTGGCCCAATTGAGTAGAATAATCGCAGGAGAATGAAGTGGCCTGCATACAGAAGATAGCTGGTAGATATGACTCTCGATTCCCCCTGGACAACTTCAAGTTAGTACCTGGGCGCTTGCCAATGTTCATTGATCGTTTGAATAAGGAGAACATACCAGATTGGGGGAAGAAGAAGTCACTGACCATACTAGTGCGCGATCCAGAGTTAGCGACTATCAGATCTTGCGATACATGCAATAAATCCAAGTTGCACTGATCAACAACTGGACCATCGGAACTCACGCAATGTTATAAGGCATGATGGTGGCTTTCTCCCTGTCGAAGAGAGCTGTAGTTGTAGTTGCGCAGTTGCAGGTCAATCGTTAGTCGTCAGTCACCGGGCCATGTGACTTTGTCCATGACGGCCTGGGTTGCTCCTTCCCATTCTGGCTGGGTTGTTTCCCCCGATCTGGTCGCGCCTGCCTCGCCGCGATAACACAGGGCGGTGAGGACGAAACAGTGACAAAGCGGTGAGTTAGCACCGGCACAAAAAACCGAGTTCCGCCCAAAAAACTCCCCCACGCAGCTTTTCTCCGACGAATGCGAATGCGATTGCTCGCCTGCACGACAAATCCCCCCAAGGTGACTGCCTCCAAGATGTCGCCGTCCGAAAAATCCTCATCTAAGCGCAAACGTGACGACGCCAATGTCTCCACCTCTACTCCGACTAAAAAACACAAAAAGGAGAAAAAGCGCGATAGTTTGTTGACTGGCAGCACGGAGAAACGAAAGCGACTCAAGGATGCTCTTCAAGGCAGTGATCCCGAGAGCTCGCCCCGGAAAGAGAGTACTATCTCCTCGAAGCGCAGCAAAGAGAATCCTACAGACTCGCACGATGAAGTCGTTAAAGCAAGCAAGAAGTCGAAAGAGAGCAAACGCAAGAGCTCTCGGAAGGACGATCGGGTTGATGAGGAATCTGCAGCTATAGAGACAGAATCCAAGGCAGCTTCGGAGTCAGCGGAGACGAATGAGGTTGAGGCTGAGCGCAAATTGTCGAAGAACAAGCACGCGGGTATTCTCTCCAAGTTTGAGCGATCAAAGACTGTGTCCAGCGCAAACGCAAAGAAGTCCAAACCTGTGGCTGAGGAAGTGGTGGAGGATACCATCGAACCGGTCATCGCGCAGGGCTTGGAGCCGTTGCCACAGCCCGAGAACCCACCCGAGATCGAAGAAGCTCCGACCTATTCTTCCCTGCCTCCCTGGCTGGCGAACCCTTTACGAACATCGACCGACGAGCGAGCAAAGTTCGCAGACCTGGGAATCAAACCGGATCTTCTTCGCATTCTCGAACAGAATAACTACAAGGAGGCGTTTGCAGTTCAATCGACAGTCATTCCTCTCTTGCTGGACGGAGACAACCATCATCCAGGTGATTTATGTATCTCAGCCGCGACAGGATCCGGAAAGACGCTCTCTTATGTGCTTCCCCTTGTTGCCTCTTTGAACCCAAGACCCGCATCCAGACTCCGAGGCTTGATTGTCGTTCCCACGCGAGAGTTAGTCAAACAGGCTCGCGAGGCATGTGAGCTTTGTGCTTCGGGATCGCGCCTTCATATTGGAAGTGCCGTGGGAAATGTGGCCATCAAAGACGAGCAGAAGCTCATCATGAGAACAGATCAAGTCTACAACCCTGCGACTGTCGCCCAACGGCAGCAACCAGGCCTACAGGGCAACGACTGGATGGACTTTAGTCTCGAGGATTGTGTCACAGAGGCCGTTGATTCGACAGGCTTCCTTCCGGGATACATCCAGAGATATGAGCCCAATGTTGACATTCTTATCTGTACGCCTGGTCGATTGGTTGATCACCTTCGTTACACCAAAGGATTCACGCTCAAACATCTTGAATGGTTGGTGATCGATGAAGCCGATCGCCTGCTGAACGAAAGTTTCCAGGAATGGGTGGATGTGGTGATGGGATCATTAGATGCGAGACATGCCCCTGAAACTTTTGGCCCCGGCGGCAAATTACTATCTAGTCTTGGTCTGCCGATTGAGACTAAGCCCCCGAGAAAGGTTGTGCTTAGTGCAACCATGACCCGCGATATCTCCAAACTCAATTCTCTACGCCTAACCAACCCTAAGATGGTCATCATTGGCGCTGAAAATGCTATGGACCCCGAGGATCCTTCTGCTACGCACCCTGATGCCCACTTCACACTGCCACCGACCTTGCGGGAACGTATGGTTCCTGTCAGTGATGAATCCCTCAAACCGCTCTACCTTCTGCGCATCCTCCTATCTCACATCGGCGTTGAAGTTGATAGAAAGGCTGGTATTGCCTCGAAGGCCTCTGACTCCGAGAGCACAAGTTCGGATGATACTTCCAGTGACGATGAAACCAGCTCTGATGAATCATCTGATGACGATACATCGTCCTCTGGCTCGGATTCCGACTCAGATTCGGATTCTGAAAGTGAAACTTCAAGCGACAGCTCCTCGGACGAGTCTTCTGACTCTTCTGACTCTTCTGAATCCGAATCCGAGTCCGAGTCGAAGCCTGTTGAGACTGTATCGCAGACTGTTCCTCAACGCACTACTGTTCTGATCTTCACCAAATCTTCTGAATCCGCGTCGCGTCTTTCCCGCCTAATCTCCTTGCTCCAACCGCAACTTGCGGCCCGTGTGGGAACGATCATCAAATCCGACAAGTCTTCTGCTTCGCGCAAGACCTTAGCAGCCTATCGCAAGGGCAAAATCTCGGTCATCGTGGCTACCGACCGTGCTTCGCGTGGTCTGGATCTGCAATCGCTGTCCCATGTTATTAATTACGACGTTCCAAGCAGCATCACCACATACGTGCATCGTGTCGGTCGTACCGCTCGTGCTGGTAAGGAAGGCTCTGCATGGACCTTGGTAGCCCATCGTGAAGGCCGATGGTTTGCCAACGAAATCGCAAGCAGCGAGGACAGTCAAATTACACGTATCTCGCCCATCGATCGTACACAAGTGAAGACGAAGGACTTGAAGGCGCTCCAAGCCAAGTATCCCAAGGCTCTTGAGAAGCTAGAACAGGAAGTTAGGATCAGCAGGGCCCGTCCATCCAAGTCCGAGCCTTGAAGAGACTCCGTGGGAACGTAATTTTCAATCCAAGTGAACCCCTACATGCATAGCGGTTGTATTTTAATGTATCATATAAAGCATATTCTCAAAATGCGACTCATCTCATGAAGTATCCACATTCGTCTCATAGCTTCGGTGTTTGTCCGTTCCTTGTACTTGAAGCCAGCGGGATTATGTCGTGCACTCTTTGACATCCCGAGGACAAAGCCGCTCGTCATCTCCCCAGAAGACGCATACAGGAGGCCAACTATGACCTCTTCCCCGAAAATTGAGGCGCTGCTTAACCATTTGCACTTATTCATCCATTGTCTTAATCACCGACTCGCGATATCAACACTCGGGGATTTGTCTACCGAGCGGGGAGGGGAGATGTGGAACCTGTGGAACCCTGGGGAAAGCAGAATCCGGGGCATCAACATACCCCGGAGGAAGTCCGAGCGGAGTTCAGGAGGTGAAAGTGAAAGTGAAAATGAAAGTGAAATGGATGGTCTAGTTATTTAAAACCAGTCAAGCTCATCGACTTCATTTCTTGGCTGCTTGGCATAGCAACAATGGAGAAGCACAGCCAGTATGATACGCCACGACAGGGGAGCAGCCCCGACCAATCTATTTTTCGCCGTGAGTGTTGCCCCAACTTGAAGTGATGAAGACATTCTAGTATTGATTGGTGATCCAGCGGAGCCCCCTTTTGCTCGATATATTCCCGGTGGTTTCTCACCATCGAGATGTATGAAACTACAGGGAAAGTCGATGACATACGCTATCTTTCTTTTTGCTGGATGTGCGATTCTATTTTTTGGCTACGACACGGCGGTAATGAGCCAAGTGAACAACAATGCAGACTACATGCAGCTCATGGGCGTTGCAGGTGGCAGTGACAGAGATGCCGCGGCCATTGGCGGGCTCGTGAGTCTCTGGTTTGGAGGGTTCGCAATCGGTGCCTTGCTTGTGGGATACGTCGCCGACTCGATCGGGCGTCTGAAAACAATCCAAATAGGCTGTCTCTGGGGGATCCTGGGGGCGGCATTGTTGGCTTCAGCTACCAACATTACATGGTTTGCTTTTGCACGCGTCATTAGTGGGATCGGATGTGGTCATTTGAATACAATGGTTCCAGTTTGGACATCAGAGCTGGCAGATCCGCACCTGCGAGGTGCTTTCGTTGCTGTTCAGTTTACATTGGCGATGGTGGGATCTACAACGTGAGTGTTTGAATCTAGACCCGTTTCATATATGTAGGCTAATGGATCGGGCTAATATCATCTAGAGCCTACTGGATGGAATTTGGGTGTCTGAAGACACAGTCGCTGTCTTTCACCTGGCGTTTTCCCCTTGGATTTCAAGTTGTCTTCCTTCTGTTCATTCTAGCGGCGGCGCCTTTCTATCCTGAATCACCCCGACACCTGGCTAAGATCGGGGATCTTGAGGGAGCTCGATCAGTGCTAGAAAAATGTCGTGTCGATAAAAGTGAACAGGTCATTGACACTGAAATGGAGGAGATTGTGGCTGCCATTCGTGCCGAAGCTACTTCTACGTCGCAAAGCTTTTACAGCATGTTGTTCACCAAGGACAAACTTCATACCCGTCGTCGAGTGATCATTGGCTCTGGCGTGCAGGTCATGCAGAAGCTAACAGGGATTGACTTTATTGCCGTATACGCACCTAACATGTTCGCCTTGTCCGGATTCAAAGGTGACAAGCCTGCCCTTCTGGCAGGTGGGAATTGGTTCGGATACATAGCGAGCTTGGCACTCTCCATATATTTATGCGACCGCGTCGGACGACGAAAGTTGATGCTTACTGGATGCACGCTCATGGGTCTTGTCCTTATAATCGGGGGCGTCCTTTCCCATGAAACGATTGCTTATTCGGAGGCCAATCCAGCCCTGGCTAACAAATTCGGATCTGGGGTCGCTGCTATCCTATATCTCTACACATTCATCTATGGGAGTACATGGCTGACGACTTGGTAAGTGTTTTGATACTCCATGGAATTCTTTCAAAATGCAGGACTAACCAAATTCAAAGCTGGGTGTATCCCACCGAGGTGTTTCCCTTGGCAAGCCGAAGCAAAGGAGCTGCTCTGGCCACGTTTGCTTTCTCTATCGCTGGAGGAACGATCAATATGATCATCCCATATTTGATTGATGCTATCGGGTTTTGGGTATTCATTTTATTTGCGTTAATCAATCTTGCACTTCTGGCACCGATCTACCTTTTCTACGTTGGTTAGTTACACCGTGCCGAACAGCCAGCTTCAATTGTTTCCGATGAAATATCACTAACAGAAATTAGAAACTGCCAACCGCCATATTGAACAGTTAGATGTGCTTTTCTCAGCACCTAGCTGTCTTGCGTGGAGAGCAGAGAAACATTTTGCTCAGCAAATGACCGAACATGGTGGGATTCTGGATGAAGACCAAGAGAAGGCTTGTGTGGAACAAGTGGAATGAAAAGATAATCTATCTCAGTATTATTTTCTATTGCAGCGCATAGAAGAGAAGTTTTGTACAGATTAGGTCCAAGTTCATGAAGTGGACCCGGTATAGTTTCGGCGAAAAGGCCGCCACCTCCGCACGCAGATCACCTTGTGTTTACCGACCAGACAGGCCTACGTAATTTTCCGGTGGTCATTACCCGAAGCAAGGGATGGAAAGAGGTTAGTTTTAGACAGAATTTCGAAGTACTGCGGGGAAATGACACCGTTACTCCCGACTTGGCGAGGTTACAAAACATCATGATTGTAGGTAGTTCTTTATCTCCCCAGTATATATCATGGACACGGGCAAGCAACTGATTTCTTCCATGGAACTCAACTTTCGATTCAGTAAACTTGGAACTTCCACACGCAGTAGGTCGATATGTTGAACTTTAATACCCAGCGTATCGCTAGTGCTCTCCTGCTGGCTGCTACTGCTTGCCAGGCAGTATTATTTAAGCCTCAAAATGACTTCCAAGCCGTGTCTGGGACAAACTCTTCTTTTCCCATAGATTTGCGCCCATGGTTCAATAACCGCGCCTTTGGTCTGAAGCCTAACGACTCGAGCTTCGACGACCAAGGAAGTGAGGCAATCCGCTAGAATTGGATCTTTTGTTCTATAACTAATGACATTCTCACCTAGATTCCTACCCAGCCAGCGAGCTCCCCCCAGAGAGATTCGCATATGGAGGATTTAATTATCGATTTTCTACTTACAATGCGTCTGGCAATGACAATGTACTAATCAAGGGACAAGAAATCAAGGTTCCTCGCGCGAGATATTTCAGCTACCAGATGCTTGCTGCATCAGAATCTGGCATGGCAGCCGGATCTGTCACGGCCAAGTATACTGATGGTAGCAGTACAACTGGCCCGCTACTAGTCCCGGCATGGTGGAGTTGGCCAAATCAAGCTGGAGGAGACTTGGTCTTTTCATCCTTCCTCACGGAAAACACTACTCAGTTCAACCGAACCAATATCTTCCAAACCATCAACTGGTTGGACTCATCCAAAGAACTAGTCTCACTGAAATTCCCCAAGTCTTCATCAGGATCCTCAACGGATCCCGGCGGTGCCGGAATAGACACCAGGTTGCACGTCTTTGCTTTATCTTTGCTACCAGTCTCACAGCATATCTCAAAAACAGCAAAGCTTGATGTCCAATACGCGCGCTCTACCCAGAAATGGATGGAAGGAACCGATAAAGTCCAAATCATCGAAGTCCTGGTGAATAATTTTGGATCTTCTTTCGTGTTGCGAAACAACACGGTCCGCATCAGAATCAAATCGCCGGGCTTGGAGACGGTGATTGACGGAGTGATCAAACGTCTTGGTCCTGGCGATCAAACAGTTGTCGAAGTCGGGGTTAAAAACCGCGACGGAGTGAATCCTGGAGATATTGGGCCAGCGACTGTGGTCATTGATGGTGATAATGTGGCCAGCAGAAGCTATACCTTTAAAGCAACTTACGGAATCAGTCTCTACGAGGCTACATGGGCGTCTGTCTATAGCCATGAAGCCCCGAGCTGGTATAATAACGCCAAGTATGGGATATTTATTCATTGGGGAATATATTCAGTACCAGGCTGGGGCAATTCGGGGTCAAGGGAAAACTATGCTGAGTGGTAAGTAGTACATAAAGCGTCCTTGGGGAAGGGAATTACTCACTAACACCCATGGACGTTTCAGGTATTGGTGGTGGCTTGGACAAGGCCCGAGTGATAAGACCGATGTATATGACTACCACAAGAATACATATGGGACGGAGCTTGTATATGATGATTTCATTCAGAATTTCACAGCAGATGCATGGGATCCTAAGGAGTGGGTAGATCTCTTTGCAGATGCTGGCGCCAATTATTTTGTTCAGGTTAGCAAGCACCATGAAGGATATGCATTGTTCGACCTCCCGGAGAATGTTACCAAGAGAACATCTGTGGCTATGAAGCCGCATAGGAATTTTGTCAAGGTAAAATGAGCCTTACCAAATGCTGATGAATACACTTCTGACATTTATGAAGGAACTTTTTGACGCTTCAAAGAAGCATCAACCACACCTGCATCGCGCCGTATATTATTCTTTGCCAGAATGGTTCCATCCTGACTACCAGAAGTATGGGTTCTCTTCTTGGCCTGGAGGTATGTCGTAAATTATCGAAGATACCAACGCTCTCTTTATTCTGACGACCTTCAGGAAATGCTACCAATCCTTTCACCAACCAAACACTCCCATATACTGGATACGTGCCGCTAAGTGACTACGTCGAGGATAAGATTCTGCCCGAAATGAACAAACTTGCCGAAATGGGCACCGAAATCATGTGGTGTGATATCGGAGGACCAAATCGTACCGTTGAGTTTGCATCTAAGTGGTTTAACCAAGCCGCAAAGCAAAATCGACAAGTTGTGATGAACGCCCGATGTGGCCTACCAGGAGACTTTGACACTCCTGAGTATGCTCGGTATAATGGAGTTCAGGTCCGCAAATGGGAGAGCAGCCTCGGAATGGATCCATATAGCTACGGGTACAATCGCGCAACCCCTCTGGCTAGCTACATGAACGCTAGTAGCATTGTCACAGGTCTCATTGACATTGTGAGCAAGAACGGAAACTTCCTGCTAGATGTCGGACCTACTGCCAATGGGACAATCATCGATATTGAGCAAAGAAACCTACGCGAGGCTGGGGCCTGGATTAAAGAGCATGCCGAGGCTATTTTCAACACGACTTATTGGTTTGTCACACCAGAGGAAGGCGAAAATGTCAGATTTACCCTCTCGCAAGATGCTTTCTACATTCATACGCTTGCGAAGCCGAACAGTACCCTGATATTGAATAGCCCAATTCCATGGGTCAGTGGCGACAAGGTCACTGTAGTGGGTGGCAAGATGCATGGTGCAGTTGTGCCAACAAAGAAGTCTAGCAATGGCTCGGTGATTTTGTTCCCGAGTGAGGAGGTTGTGGCGGCAGACCGATTTTCCTGGGTGTTTAAGATCTCATATTGAGATTGGAGCAATGGGTGATCAGTCTTTCTAAGGGCAATGCCAAACAGAGTCCTCGGGATAATTCTTCGCCAAGCAATGCCCCCGGAAAATAGGAATGAAGAAGTATTCCACCAGCTATCGGTAAACCTGCCCAGTCTCTGGCTCTTTGAAAAAAGTAGCAATGAACACTACGTAATAGATGGAGTTAGGCTCTGGCAAAAATCCAGCCTTGATAGCCTGATTACCAGATTCATCTAAATGAAGAAAACTTACAATCGACAGGAACCAATTATCTTCAGGTCCCACGTCACTGCTCAATAATGCATCGGTCTTGGAACCCCTCATATGCAGTTTGGGAAAAGTCAAGGTGCTCGGATAGTCCGCTGCAGCTGCTCCACCCCGGAAGAGGCTCGTCCCGACAAATTTCGCTGAATGAGGAGGTACCTTTTGTTGCATGATCGCAAGGTCTCAGTTCAGCCTGAATGGAGGTAGCTTAGAGTTTGAGGACTTTCAATCTCTCAGCACGGAATAAGTATAGGGCGAGGCTCATGGAAAATGTACTGTTTAAGTCACCCGACTATACCGATTGGTTCTCTCCCCGATGCTCATCTGTTTTTGTAGTGTGAGTAGTTTTGGTTGTTTCGGCTGTATCACAAATTCACAATTGCCCATCCCATGAAACTTTAACTTCTCCTGATTCCAAAGCAACCCCCACGCCGATCGCACTGGAAGACTTCAGGCTAAATCAGATGCAACACAGCTCCTCAGCGAACTCGCCGGCAAAGCTTCGGGATCGACTGCGGGACTTACTCTGTCGGGCAAGGTGGAGAAGCTGTTTATCCCCGACATGCCCACGGGGAGAATAGTCGCAGCCGATGTACAGCAAAATGAGGGGGTATAAAAACCATTGGGGATACACAGTGAGAATAGAGTGCACAATCAGTTAAAATCTTCTAACTCCATCTCTGCAATGCCTGCTGCTGCATTGCTCGCCGTGCTGACGGCTTTGGTGCCGGCCGTCCTCGGCCAAGCCAATACTACCTACAAGGACTACTCGACCGAAGCTCAACCAGACCTTTATGAACATTCATTAGCAGCGATTGACTTCAGTTTCCCGGACTGTAATAGTGGCCCGCTGAGAAACACACTCGTCTGCGACAAGTCGGCCAGTGCTCACGATCGAGCGGTGGCCCTCATCTCCTTGTTCACATTTGAGGAGCTAGTCAATAGCACGGGCAACAATATTCCGGCAATTCCACGGCTTGGTCTACCTGGCTACCAAGTATGGAACGAGGCACTTCACGGTCTAGATCGAGGCAACTTCAGTGACTCAGGCGATTTCAGCTGGGCAACTTCGTTCCCTTCCCCGATCCTGACGATGGCGGGTCTCAATCGCACAATGATCAACGAAATCGCAGACATCATCTCCACACAAGGCAGAGCATTCAACAATGCCGGGAGATATGGACTGGATGTCTATGCACCAAACATTAATTCTTTCCGTCACCCCGTCTGGGGTCGTGGACAGGAGACACCTGGCGAGGATGCGTACTGCCTGTGTTCTGTATACGCCTATGAGTATATCACTGGTATTCAGGGTGGCGTTGATCCTGACCATTTGAAGCTGGTAGCTACTGCAAAGCATTACGCTGGGTACGACATCGAAAATTGGGACGGTCACTCTCGCCTGGGCAATGACATGAATATCACCCAGCAGGACCTTGCAGAGTACTTTACTCCACAGTTCCTAGCCGCGGTACGGGATGCCAAAGTCCACAGCGTGATGTCTTCTTACAACGCCGTGAACGGTGTCCCTAGCACTGCCAATTCATTTTTCCTTCAGACCCTTCTCCGTGATACCTGGGGCTTCGTGGAGGACGGATATGTCTCATCGGACTGTGACTCTGTCTACAATGTCTTCAATCCCCACGAGTACGCCGCGAATATTTCGGGTGCTGCTGCCGACTCCATGAGAGCTGGTACAGATATCGATTGCGGAATGTCTTATCAATATTATCTCAACGAATCTCTCATCGATGGGGGAATATCTCGCAGTGAAATCGAGCGTGGAGTTATCCGACTTTACTCAAACCTAGTACGCCTGGGGTATTTTGATGGTGGTGACAGTCCATTCCGCAGCCTGAAATGGTCTGATGTTGTGTCTACTGATGCCCGAAATATTTCCTACGAGGCAGCTGTTGAAGGAATTGTCCTCCTCAAAAACGACGGGACCTTGCCTCTGGCCAAGAACACTAGCAGTGTTGCCCTGGTTGGACCTTGGGGAAATGCTACAGAACAGATGCAAGGGAACTACTTCTCCACTGCGCCCTACTTAACCAGTCCTCTGGAGGCTTTGGAGGCCTCGGATATGACAGTAAACTATGCATTCGGAACAAACATTTCATCAGAAACCACCGAGGGCTTTGAACCTGCGATCTCTGCGGCTAAAAAGTCAGATTTGATTATCTTTGCCGGTGGAATCGATAACACCATCGAGGCAGAGGGGGTAGACAGAGCGAATATCACCTGGCCTGGTAACCAGCTTCAACTCGTGAAGGAGCTGAGCAAGCTGGGCAAGCCTCTGGTTGTTCTGCAAATGGGTGGTGGACAAGTCGATTCGTCGTCTCTCAAATCCGACAAGAACGTCAATGCTATAGTCTGGGGTGGTTATCCTGGTCAGTCCGGTGGCCAGGCTCTCGTGGATATCATTACCGGCAAGCGTGCTCCAGCAGGTCGTTTGACAACCACCCAATACCCAGCAAAATATGCCGAGCAGTTCCCTGCCACAGATATGGCACTCCGTCCCAGCGGCAAAAATCCAGGTCAGACTTATATGTGGTATACTGGTACTCCAGTTTATGAGTTCGGTCATGGTCTATTCTATTCAACTTTCAAGGCTTCCTCGCCCAAATCTAAGAGGTCCAGCAGCAAGAGCTCCTTTGACATTCTTGATCTGCTTTCCCAGTCTCACAAAGGTTACAATACGGTTGAACAAGTCCCCTTCTTCAACTATACAGTTGGCATCACCAACACAGGAAAGGTTCTATCCGATTATACCGCCATGCTTTTCGCCAACACAACTGCCGGCCCCAAGCCTTATCCAAACAAGTGGCTTGTTGGGTTCGATCGTCTGGGTGGACTGAAGCCACATTCCTCTCAGCAGATGAATATTCCCATCTCACTTGACAATATTGCCCGCACTGATTCCCAAGGCAATCGTGTTGTCTATCCTGGAAAATATGAGCTGGCCCTTAACAATGAGAGATCAGCCGTTCAGTCGATTACATTGACTGGCGACGCAACAGTTATCTCGAAATGGCCACTGGATGAGCAGCAGATTCCTCATGCGTAATTATGGGGCTTGTATCATTGGAGCTATACATATATCAACTTGAACCTATCATGATTCCTAAGACGCACTGGTACATAGATTTATTTCAAGAATCTTAATCATTCTCTACAGTCATATTTAAAGCCTCCGTTTAACTAGGCACTTTGAGAAATTCACTTCGTATTTTGAGTACGATTGGACAAAAGTCAAGTTACCATAATGTATACGGCTGCACCCATCAACCCAACCACAGCTGCTGTGAGAATGGCTGCTCCCGCTTTATCCCGACCCGTGATGGCATCAAATCGAATTTCGTCTTCAGTCTCATCTGACTCGGTCCCCGCAGCACTGTTACCTTCGCTTGACCCTCCGGTGGTGGATGTCACTGGCCCACCCACACCAGTGACAAGAAGGCTTTGTACAACATCCAAAACACCCATTTGTTGTCCTACGCCCGTAGTCCCATCATAACTGCCACTCGACCAGCGAAACCCACAAAATGTCCCCGAATCTCCTCCTTCGCATTGAGCGACGGCGGCCTGCGCCGTTGTTTGAAGTTTTCCCATGATGGTGTCGTAGGTATGCGGTGCTAGTTGGGTAACATCTGCCATCCAACGAGACATATATGATTTGAACGAGAGCTGATCGACGTTGCAGCTACCAGAAAATTCACATTGTGGCTCGTTCATGACATTCTTACTGGATTCACCTTTCGAGAAGAAGTAATCAGTACCGTTCAAGAGACCATCTAGTCTTGTCTTCCACGTAGACGGGGAGTTCCATCCAGATGAGTTAAAGGAGCTCGAAGAGGTTTGTGAAAGCTCAGAGGTCTGCAGTTGAAGCGTCAGTAATTTGATATTTTCTGACATAAAGAATGTGCAAACCCCAAGAGCCCCAAGAGCATTACTCACATAGTTATACATCACAGAAGCACCATGAAGATAGATACTGGCTGTATAGGACCAACGATTTCGATCATAAGAAGAGCAGTTTGAATCATGTGTAGTCCCATCGTAGACCTGCCAGTCCTTCCTGATTAAGCCTACTGATGTTGTCCAGTCCCATACCTTGGTTGCCCATTCAGCGTAGGTCGAATTTCCTGTATATCGAGCTAGTCGAGCGGCGATATCGAGAAAACAGCCGTTAGATATAGTGTTCTTATAGCCATATCCAGCATTCCAAGTGTATATCTGCCAGCGGAGACCACCTTGGCAAGCTGTCATATCCCAGCGATGCGATTGTTCATTGAAAACGGCCTGGACCATAGAGAGATAGCCCGGAGTATCGGAGGACGGGTTGGTAAAGTTGCGCTCCGCGGCGGACATAGCAGTGAGTGCCCAAAAACACTGATCATCATTACCCTCCGTATATGTCTGGTTTTTTGGCATGAAATCCCCCTTATCCCCTGCTTGATGCTTAATTGCCTGGACGGTAATATCGTTGTAGCTGGCATCTCCCGTGAATGCCCAGTAGTTGACAAGGGCGCCGAAGAACGCGCCCGCCTCCCACCAGTAGTATGGATCAGGGAGATTTCCCGGTACATCGCCGGAGTTGTTACCGGAGTAGAAGGTGACGAGGTCGTGAGCTAATGTACTAGCAGCCGCTTTGATCGACTCTAAGAGGAAATACCTTTAGTGAAAGAAGAGCAAAATTGGATTATAGGTGAGGAGAGAGACAACTACGTACCGTCGCTACCGATTTCTAATTCTATGCCCGTTGCCAAAACATGAGTGTTGATATAGGAAAGCCCTATGAGTAAAAGGCATAGCCTGGAGATGCGCCATTGGGAAAGCATAGATAGGCCCACGGTGTGGTGCTTGACTAGAACAATCAAAGGAAAGAGATATCGAAGAAGCAGTATAACAACCTCAGGCTAGAGGGCTTTTTCCGAGAAAAGGGAAATGAATTTTGAAAGCAGCACTAGCGAATGTTGAGAGCAGTGGACAAAGAGAAGCACCCACTCGGTGGGGAGAGAACCGACAAGAAAAAGAAGAAGCATGGGAATCAAACAAAAGTGTGAGTAAATTCTTATTGACTCCTCCAATGCCGAGCAAAATGAGAAACCCCAAGATCTTTCCAATACTTGGCGATGGTGGAGCTATACCATGCCGAGGGCGCTAAATAGTCGGAACATCATACATACCAGGAGTAACTCTAGCGTATTGGTGGGTTGCCTTGGTTGGCAGTACACAGCCAACCAAAAAAATAGTCCCTAGGAGATTAGACAAATTCCAGGCAGCCATCCTAGGTCATGGACATGAGATACCCAAAAGACAAAAGCAGAACACACAGCCCTGACTTGGCCGGTCTTGGCAGCAACAGCGGAGTCTGTTGACGCCGGGGACGCGTATACCTGGTGACAGGGGGAGAAAGTGGGGACTTTCATGATGCTGGAGTGGATCAATCAGAGCAAGATAGTAGGTGGTATCCCAGGTTAGGCTTTTGAAGAGCTTTCGAGTATAGCTGGCAGTCTTTTGGTAAAGTAGATGGATCATGTAACTAGAAGATGGATATCAATGAGTATCTATACGAGTACGAGAATGAAACCAGTATAGATGTAAATCAGTCAAAGTAAGAACAGCCCCAAGCTACCAAAAAGGATATGGGACGAGAAAAGGATCCAGTGAATGATGGCCTGTGTATATCGATACTTTCCATAAGTCTATAGTCAAGTAGATTTAGGGTATGTCCGAAACTCGGCTAATTCTTTTGTCTGTACGGTGGAGGGTTTTTTAGTATTTCTCAGATGATTTACATATTCTTAAATCTCGGCATATTTAATAATGAGAGAAATAGGAAAATCGTCATCGATCTTGGGGTTGCAACTAATAGTGAATAGTTATACGAGTATGTGCCCTATAGTAAGGCGCCCACTGCGATTGTATAGGGCTCACCGCTCTGGCCAAATCGAATGCTTCTGATTGGCCCGTTGTGGGTCCCCCGCAGTGTGCTCCTCCGCAGTTCGCATCGCAATCCGCAGTCATCCCGCCATTCCGCCATTGTGTCGCCTTCCGCTGCATGGTTGTCTAATCTGCCCTTGGGATGAACCCTAGTCCACATAATCCCCAGGCTCTCTCCTCCGCCACCTCGCGGACCCCGCTGGCTGGGGGTCGCCAGATCACTCGCAACCGCGCCAGCTACAGTTGCCACACCTGTCGCCGCCGCAAGGTTAAGTGTGACAAGGTATGATCCCTCCGATTGCTGTTGCCGATATCAAATATAGCTAACCGCATACCAGGTTCATCCAATATGTGGGAATTGTGCAAAGACAGGCGCACAATGCGTTTATGACGCCTCATCGGAGAAACGGGAGGATGCGAGTGCGGCGGAGCCATCAAGTCGGTCCGGTCACGGAGTGAAACGCCGCCGGCCAACCCTGCGAACATGGGAGGAAGATGTCGACGAAATTCAATCCATATATGGTTCTTTGCGGCAAACTGAGTCCTCGGGGGAGAATAAGCCCGACTCACGCGCCATTGAAGCTCGGCTGGATAAATTAATGTCAATGATTGAGAGGATTGGCAGTACAGGACAATCTCTGGAAGACGTTGAGAGACAGGGGGCTGCATCAGCAACTGGTGCCGAGCAGGCTTTGTTAGAGGAACTGCGTCAGAGAAGCGCTCGGAATGCTAGGCCCATCTCATCTCGCCCTTCGAGCCCGCGTCGGGTGGCAGCCGAGTCAAGCGGTGATGAATTCCCAATACCATCGGGCCAGGCCACAGATCTTGTGGATCCGATTGGGAGTCTCAATCTGGGTCATCTGAGTCTGGATGACGGAGGTAGATCCAGGTGAGTGAGCTTACGGTGGCGGTAGTGAGTCAGTTGTATCTTTTCGCATTCTAACTATCTCTACTAGATATGTCGGGACGACCTACTGGGCGTATATTTCCCATGAGGTATGACGAACAAGCGACCCTTTCCTATTCACTGTAATTTGAGTCCCACTAACAGCTCCCAGATTAATGATCTCAATCAATTGTTGAGGGACCAAAACAGATCATACGATATGTCTGCATCAGAGACCCCCAACGATGACCCAAATGACCCTAGTGCTGGCAACAGGAGACAATGGAGGGGGTCCCTTACCAGCTCCCCACCTCCGACCTCACCTCGCTCCCGCGGTGGCTCAAATCAACCGTCTATCCTTTTTTCCTCTGGTGAATCCCCATCCATGAGCGACAGGGCCATAGATCCGGAAATGTTAGAGCATGTACCAACCAGAAGACAAAGTCACATTTTATACAAGGGGTTTATGTCTGGAGTACATGCTATTAGTCCTGTCATCCACCCACCCACCGTCCTCAAGTTATACAATACCTTTTGGAATTGGTACGACTACACCAGCTACTCCGGCGAGCCATGCCCAAATCCTTCCTTCATCCCACTTCTATATGCGATTTGGTATGGTGGCTCCGTCACCATCTCCATTCGAGCCATCAAGGCTGAATTTAACGCGTCACCCAGAGATGCACTGTCTACCATGTATAGCGAGGCAGTGACGAGATGGTTGACCAAGATTGCCTTCCCGCGCAGTCCATCCCTTCAGGGGCTTTCTGCCTACCTGATTGTCCAGACTATTCTCTCCAAAGAGGAAGAACCGCTGACAAGCAGCTTGTTTGTCAGCCTCGCAATGCGTGTTGCACAGACTATGGGCCTTCATCGAGATCCTGCCAACTTTGGAATTGAGCCGTGTGAGGCAGAGTATAGACGCAGGTTATGGTGGCACATTATGCATATGGATGGCGTGGTGGCTATGTCTAGTGGACTTCCCCCACTGGTGAGCGACGAAAATTATTGGGACGTGCGAGAAACAAGCGAAATTAAAGATACTCTATTGGGCACACCTGCCGCAGACAGCTATGAGAAGCTCGTCGCGTCAAAGCAGCGACTGCCAGATAACCCTGACGATCCGACTGTCTGTGGCGGGCCATCGATGGTGAACGTATTCTACCTTACTGCGAGGGGCAAATATATCATGGCTTGTAAGTATTTATTTAACCTACGAGTGAACTGAGAGAAGACCCTAACCAGATTCTCCAGGGTCTATTCGTCGGGTTCTAAAAATTCAGCTTGGCACAAAGCCTGTTACTCGTCAGGATATGGAAGAGCTTCGATCGATTCTTCTTGACCTCCAGCTGAAGCTGAACTCCATCGTCAGCAGAATACCCGAAAGTCAGATACCAGACCATGGATCTGTCTCGTCCGGGCGTGCGCTGTCCATGTCCAAGTCTCCTGCCGAATCACAAACGGCTGAAAGTGAACTTCCGGGTGAAGGTCCGAATGGCTGTCCCGAGCAATATCATTCGGCGGTCCTGGTGTCTTTCCATAAATGGGCGCGTATAATTCTGTCGCTCTACATTGATAAGGTTTGCGTTCGGCCCTGTCACCCAAGCTCGTCTGGAAATTAACCCTTTATCTAGGCATTTTGTGTAGCATACCAGCCTTTCCTGAAGAATGCCCGCAGTCGCATATGGCCTGCAGCACGACAAAGGTGAGGATGCTCTATGATTTGCACTTTGAACTTCTGTTGTCTGACAAACCTAGTGCTCTTCGCCATTGCCACGGCTTTATGGAAAAGTTCATTCAGCTTGCGACCGATCCAGACTTTCAACCGTTTCAGTGGAGCTGGCCAGGGTGAGTCAAGCAAGATTCTGTTCAGATGGCCAATCACAAAGCTAATATTCAACAGGAATCATCAACCTATGCATGCAACGATGTAAGTCATTTCCTAATGAATGATATCGATATATCTAACATGGGTAGGATTATGCTCATCGACCTATACGAACGACCATATAGCCCCGAGGCTTTTAGGTCGCGGGCCCTTATCGACCGCATCCTGGCTCTATCTGGGCCAGACGGGGGTGTCGTGGGCGGCGAAGATGGTGTCTCCACCCAAAGACCTCTCAAAGACGGTGGTCGTGAGGCATGGGATATGATTCGCCGTCTTCGTCAAAAGGCATGGCAGAAAGCTGGCCTCAATCCCCAGATGCTCTGGACAGAACAAGATCAAATCCAGGCGGGCATCTCCTCTCCGGCTCCAGAGGTCAACGGCATACGAGGACCTCTCTATGCAAACTTAGCCTCACCGGCTGCCTCTGCAGCAACTCAACTACCACCACCACCCCCAGATCGTCAACTCACTGAGTTTAATCGGACCTTCTATAACATGACCCGCACTCATATCCTCCCGAACCCCGCGGTATCCTCGGCATCTCGTCGGCCTAGTCTTCTTCGATATTCCTACCAACCCACTTCTGCGAATCATGCTACTGGTGCCGTTTCGGCTCCACGATATAACGCCACGGCTGCAGCCGGTATGGCAAACCCCAACATTGCTGCCCAACCTATGACAGCAACATCTCCCGAGGTTGTATCTTCCTTGGGCTCGCCGTCTTCCACTCAATCTCCCACTGCACCGTCCGCTGTGCCGCTACCTCCACCCCAACCAACGCAGCCGCCCTTTTCGAACACCGCCATCTCACCACCAATGCCTTTCATGGATCCTCTATCTCCAAACCCTGCGCCAATGAGCGTTCCCACTCCGCCCTCGATGGTGGACCCAAACCTAAACTTCGACTGGGACCAATGGGACGCTGTATTCGGGCAGCATCTCCCCGTCTCAGATGAATTAATGGAACTTGACCCTGTTGCTGGGTTGGACTTTACTAACACTGCAAGTTCATCCACCAACATCAATCCCAGCGGTGCCGTTGACTTCAATGGAGTACCGGTGGCACAGCAGCCTGCTGACCCAAGTCCTTCCCCTAGCTGGATGGACAAAAAAGTGAGCCCGGATACCTCGCCTAATGACTGGGCGGGATACTGTTGATACTATTGATGCCAGATACCCATTTGAATTTTGGATTTGAATGTTCTTGAATTCAAATATATACATTTGAACCCGCCTACACAAATCTTCTATTTTCTATAGAAGCTCTGTCATTTATCATAATCCTTAAATTCTTTAATAATTTAAATATACTAGTAGTAGTTTCAGGTCCCCACACACCAGTTTAGGGGTGTCCCCCTAGCAGCGCTCGCACGATCGCATAACAACAGAACGTGCGCGGTCAGGACGGGTGGCGGCGCTGGTGGCTTGCCAGTGGTATATAACTTTATACCTATACCTATCCCCTTACAGTATCATAATAGCCCGAGGGTTCTCAGCTCGACTTTATAGTATGGATTGACGACAATGACGGCGAGAAGGAAGCTCGGGCTTCTGTCAAAAAGTATTCTTCCTCCGACAACATGGACTGGCAACAGAATTGTGAGACCTCCAACACACACTTTGAATACGAAAACTTCAAGGCTGCTGGTAAGAGTGATCTGACATATAGCATTGACGGCTTTAGTAAGGTCGATTTCTCCAGGGCAGATAAAAGCAACACCATCCATGGTACGCAACGATCCTTCGACCTGAAAGGGGCCACCATCAGCGCTGGCGATAACAGCTTCGTCTCGTTCAACCCCTACCTTAATGCCAGCTACGAGCTTGCCCTTGAAATTATTCTCGGTATGTATGTTTCTAGTTTATCTGGGTAGTTTATAGTGTAATTTACTAGTACGGTATTGTATTGTTATTCTATAACTTTTTAAATTTCGGGTTCCCAGGGGGACCACACCTCGGCGGAGTACACCGTTACCCCATGCCAGACCGAAAAACTCATTTCATATGGACGCAGGTTATACTTAATAGAACATATTCACTCGGGCTAGATCTAGACAGGCATTGATCAAAATAATCATCATAATCATCATCACTACAATGTACAGCGTAGCTACGAATTCTCGAAATGGAAACTTTGGTGAGACGTAACAGTTTATCGATTCATGAGGCGTAACTCTTGACGATCAGAGAGATCGGTCAATTAGGATACGAAGATGCGACGCGGAAAGCCAGAACAGACAAAAGGCCCGGCGGGAGGGGAGGGACAAGAAACTAATCCCCGCGACCGATCTAGGCATATGATAGAGGAGAGGGAGAGCTCGCGTTTCTTCATGTATTCTTCATTCTTCATGTCAAGTGCTTTTTTTTGTTTCAAAATCCGCCCGCTAAGTTATATGACTTAGACCTTGACCTCACGGAAACCGTGCTTCCAGACGGTGGCGTAGGGGGTGACACCGTCCTCACGGAAGTCGATCAGGACGTGCCTAGAAAAGAGGTTAGCAAGGCGAGGAGGAATTGGTGGAAAGAGATAGTTGAAAACGTACATAGCATCACCGTCCATGGACTGGCCCATCAGGACATCGTAGTTGTCGTAGTTGGCGGTGATCTTCTTCATGGCGGCGGGGGCACCGGCCTTGAACTCAGCGATGGTCTCAGCGGAAGCACCGGTCTCCTCGAGCTTCTTGAGAATCTTCTTCAGGTAGGTCTTCAGGTGAGACTTGAAGGCATCCTTGGAGGGCTTCAGGCCCTCCTCGGTCTTGAGCCAGACGAGGCGGAACTGGTCCTCAATGTCGTGGACCATGGTGGCCTCGCCCTCACCACCGTCGTCGTCGCCGCCATCCTCAGCGGAGGGGTTGGCACCCTCGAGGGCGAAGTCCTCGTTGGCCTTCTTGAGGTACTTGCGGCAGTCGGTCTCCCACAGGATGGGGCAGTCCTTGGCGGGGGTGATCTTGAAGGTATCGGAGAGAATCTCGTCTCCGGAGATGATGTCCTATGATCGTCAGCATTCAGTCTGCGGTGGTTCTCGATCGAAGGTAACAGCATGGTTTTCAATCTGCAGACATGATATTCAAGAGACATACCTCGTAGATAATCATGGTGGCGGTTGGGGGGGGTATATGAGACAAAGAGAATTGACGATGAAAGAGGAGGGGAAGGGAAAACAAAAAAAGGAGGGGAAATGAAGTTTTTTTTTAGTGGCGCGTGGTGGGGGAGTTTGTCTTGTTTGCACTCATCACGGGATCTTCACTCGAACTACATGCAAACAGTATACTTGCAATACTTGCAATATATACTTGCATCTCTGGGATGGCATATATTTATGAGATCGAGTTTATCTTCTGAAATTAATCTGTAGATCAAATATCCCTTCTACCCTCATTCCCTCTCCTCTGCTGTTCTCCGCTGTTCTCTGCGGTGCTCGACTGTCAAGTTCTCCGCCCCGCAGTGGCACTGGCAATCTCGGCCCACATTGCCTATCGCTTGATCTCCCTGCTCAGGATACTTGGATATCATGCCAATGGTTATGGTACAGTTTGCTTATCTTTAGCATTTTTCTGAGGTTCAACATAATGTCCATTGGCGTATTGCTCCAAAGACCAGCCCCTCTACATCATGGTAGAACGGACCGAGTCGGAACATTCCATGTGGGGAAAAGAAGGTCAAATAAAAAAAAGCCTTTGTTTTCCATTGAAACTTGGGGTCCCATTCAGCTCTGATTCCGCCAGCCTCTTACTGGCTTTCAGACATAGCCTCAACAATGGCCTTCATTCAAAGTACAAAAGGATTTCTTGTGATTCTACACACTGCTTCATTGTTACTCGGAATTCATTGTATAGCCCAATCTTTGCTATAGAATCTCTTTATTAGATTGAGTCTCGAGTGAATTGTTTCACTTATAAAAGCAGGCCATTGCTCTAGCTGTGTCTGATTTATATTCACAGAATTACAGTGTTACTTACACTCAACTGAACTCGACCTTTGTTACGCTAACCACTATTATATACACCATATATACTATACATAGTATCTACTATTATTACAGTTATCGTTATCAGTTATCTTGTAGAGTACCCGGGTCAAGATGTCAGGGTTACAAATCAACTCAGCAGAGCAAGAATACACCGTGGAACAGATACGGGACTTTGGACAGGTGTATCAGGACTGGATGAATGACGCTCCTTCTGTTGTTGAATGTGATGTCCCTCGAGCTCAACTAACATTGAATACACTCTGGGCTGACAAATGGATAGTTCGATATGGCAAGCCCTGGCGTCCCAAGTTTGAATGGAGTTGGCTACTGGAGTCATTGCACTTGCCACTCGACGATTCCGTCGATCCCGATTCCCAGTTTGAAGAGTTCCACGTGCAGAGCCCATCCGGGACTAAGTGGCTGGGTATTATTGGGCCTGGGGTCATAATTATCGAGCTGATAGAGAGAAACCGGAAGGCTGGGGATCAGCGAATCACTGACATTACCAAAGCGGTCTATGAAAAACGTCGCCCGATGAACAGTTTACGGTATATCTGCATGACTGAGATTGTCAATCCTGAAACGGTGAGAACTGTGATGGAAGGGGTCCTCCGTAACAGGCAGTTCGCTGAATCCCGAAAGTACGAGACGGGGACGGAGGAATTCAAGATCCTGCTAGGGTCGCAACTGGGCCGAACGGTGGCACGGCTGGTTCTGGGCTCGTTTGGACAGGGGGTGAAGCGAGTAGAGGAGATTACTGCTGTAGTACGGGCTGGGATGTTTGATGCCCTATTATTCGAGATTGCCGATTGCCCGCCCAACAGCAGGGAGGCTAGCGCTGTTGATGAGGTTAAATCGAGCCAGCACTCAGAGTTTGAGTCGGAGGAGGAGGATATGTAAGGTGGGCTCAGTATTATGTAGTGGCTCTGACTAACTTGACTAGAGGACTGATGAATCGATCTGTTGAGTAGGTTGTATTTCTTATTTTAGTTCTAGTTGTGTCTTTATACTTTGAATTGACTATTTCTATGAATACTTCTGTTCTCTCAAATAATGGTACATAGTATCATAGTATCATGGCATCACCTTATTGTCTCTCCCAATGTAGCCTACCCTAACCCGGCCTAGTTTGTAGATAAGATCATTCCACGAGTGGGGTGATTGTACATAGTATCAGCTGGAGATCTCCTGATGAGTATCTGTATCAATCATGTTCACCTTGCCATACCCTATACTATACCATACACTGTACCCTATACTGTACCCTACACTATATCCTACGCTATACTATACTGTAGTGCATACTTCTTGTATACTTCGGATGTTCATTCCCCGTCTCCGCCCCTGATGATACCATGTTATTACCGTATCACAGACCTCTCCAGTATGCAGCACCACCGCATCCAGCCCCAAATACGGTAATACAAGTGTCCAACTTCCCGCATCCGACCTGGCGCCACTTCTTTCTGCCACTCACACCTCACACTCACCTCACTCACTTCTGCTTCTGCCTTCTCCTGTGCATTCCTTCCTTTCACTCCTTCTGCTCTGCATTAATTGCTATTTCTATTTCTATTTCTATTTCTGCTTCTACTCTTTCCACTCTTTTCCTGATTTCTCTTTTTACCTACATTGACACCCTCCACCACCGCCTTTTATCGGGGACTTTTTTGGGGGTCCAATCAATCCCTAATCTCCTAATCAACCTCCCCTCTCAGTTTGTTTCGGTCCTCCTCTCACTTCCGTCAACTTCCCCCATTTTGGCTCCTCCACGCCCCCTTCTCGCCTTGCACCATGGCTGCCAACACTTCGGTCGCGTATGACCTCCCTCCACTCCCCAGTTACACCCTCTCCGTGCGAGAACCGGTCCTTCCGCCCATTCCCGATAATGTCCTCGCCCTCATCTTGCCCATCGTCGCTTACTGGGCTCTGTCCATGATCTACCACTACTTGGATGTCAATAATTACTTCGAACAATACCGCCTACACACCCCCGCCGAGGTCGCTAAAAGGAACAAAGTCACCCGCTGGGAGGTCGTCCGCGATGTCATTCTGCAACAAGTCATTCAAACCATCGCCGGATGGTCTGTCGCCTATTTTGATCCGGTCGAGATGACCGGCATGGACGACTATAATGTGGCTATCTGGGCTCAACGCGTTCGCATCGCCCAGCGAGCAATCCCGACCGTCTTGACCGTTCTTGGTGTGGACGCGTCCGGCCTGGCCAAGTCCGTCTCGCAGAATGGACATACCATCCTCGCCGGCGCTCTAGCCGGTGGCTCGTATCCAAGCATGGTGCAGTCTGTAATCTTGGACAGCGGAGCCGAGGTCACTGCCCCCGCCTTTGCGGGTTGGGAGATGACATTGGCCTCTTTGATCTACTGGTACTTGATTCCGGGCCTGCAATTCCTGCTGGCCATTTCCATCGTCGATACCTGGCAATATTTCCTTCACCGCGCCATGCACCTCAATCGCTGGCTCTATGGTGAGTAACTATCCTCTTTTTCCCCTGCGTTTCTCAAATGGCCTCCCCCTACCCCCGGAGAAATGTTTCCTTGCTGACTCCGTCAATAGTGAAGTTCCACTCCCGTCACCACCGTCTATACGTGCCCTACGCATTCGGCGCCTTGTACAACCACCCCGTCGAAGGATTCCTCCTGGATACTGCAGGTACAGGCATTGGATTCCTGGTGTCCGGAATGACCAACCGTCAAGCCATGTGGTTCTTCACTTGCTCCACCATCAAGACCGTGGACGATCATTGCGGCTACGCCTTCCCATGGGACCCCCTGCAGCACTTCACCTCGAATAACGCTGCCTACCATGACATTCATCATCAGAGTTGGGGAATCAAGAGTAACTTCTCCCAACCGTTCTTCATCTTCTGGGACCGATTGCTCAACACCCAATGGAAGGGCGAAGTTAAGCTTCGCTACGAGCGAGCCCGGGAGACTGCCCAGAAGCAGGTGGACATGGAGACGGCCCAGGCGGCTGAAGCTGCTGCCGCCGCAAAGACGACATCCACCAGTGAGCAGCGAGAGCGTCAGCCCGCCGTGGTCTCTGCCGAAGGGCCGGCCACACGTACCCGCTTGCGCCGCAAGACCGTCGACAGCCTCAAGGGCCCCAGTCACGGGGTTCCCGGCAGTGTCCTCCACAACTAAAGCCGTGATGAATTTTCAATATGTGCTGTTTCGTCTATGCATTTGCCCATTTGGCGTTCTCGGAGCTGCTGGTCATTTTTTCGAGGCGGTGGGTTTGGTGTTTACGTTCATGTATATGAGGTCTCGGACCCTACTGTATTAATACCAAGAGAATGTGCTGCACAATCTTTATTTTTGTACATGCTTTTCTCTTCTTCCTACGACCTTGCGGCAAATTGCTGACTTGCTGTCAATAATGTCTATTTTTTTACTCCGGTCATCCAGTTCAATCTGAATTATTTTGCGTCTGCATACACTCATCCCTTTCACCCCAAGTCCTCCGCTAATTTCCTTCACCCCCCCATGCCTCATCTCTCATCTGGCTCCCCACTATTGCACACCATATCCCAAGTGGTTTCTGCCGCTGAACTCTGCCGCGGCTGGGGTTTGGCCTCTTCGACTTGTTCCATCTCTGAGTCCGTACACCCATCATCCATCCACTCGCTACAGGAATCGCCCGACTTGGGATATTCCGACGGAGAGTACGGATACTTGAGGGTGAGTTCTCCGAATTCGTTCATTGTCCTGGCAAGGTCCGATGGAAACCCGGCCATTGGTGGCAGGAGATGAGACAATTCTTTCGGAACTCGTCGCTTGTTCAGGGCATCAATCTCATCCACAATTAGATTCCGCTCTGAGAGTGTCTTTTCTTCAGGTTGAAGAGGCTCCACCATGGCTGAGGGAATTGGTGTCGAACGAGAATATGGTCTCTTTTCTCCGAGTTCCTTATACATCGTAATCAGTTGGTCGACTGCATCGGGACCCAGATCTCCACTCTTAATGCTACTCTTTCCATGTGGCGAGTCTGCCCCTCCCGTTTGTGTCGCATCCTCCTCTGGGATCTGCGTCAAATGAGCCTCCGTGGCACTTGACTCGTCACGGTGACTATTCTCAGAATGTCCACAAAGTCCACGTCTCCGGAATTCACTCTTGGCGCAGGCCTTCCGAACAGCCTTCATTCCAAAAGCAAGCCGACTGGATAAGACATAAATATACTCTGTCTGTCCTCCGCCGAACTGATTAATACATTCATCAACGAATGCCATGAGCGTGCGCGGTCGATGCTTCTTCCGCGTCCTTGTTCGACTAAGAATCACCACCCGCAAATTGAGCAGCGCTTCTTTATCCGACGCAACTCGCGCCAGCATACAGGCTCGACAGCCGTTGATCTGGTAATCCCAACCGCCCGGAATAACGGTTTCCGGACTGGGACCTGGTCTAGTCCACATTGCTCTCATCGCTCGCAGACGACGAATAATCTGCTCTTCCACGGGACCGCGCAGTTCGGGGTATCGCTCAAAGAGGCGAAAATGCTCCGTCACTTCGACCGACACGAAATAGAAGATATTAGAGATCAATTTCGCATTCAGTGGTGAATGTAAATCGCAAAGCGCATTGGCTGCCCGTTTAAAGCCAAGCGATAGTGGCCGGGACCGGCGCAGACGCTTTGGTAAATCCTCGATGAGCTTCTCGATTTGGGGTATACACTCGCTTCGCATCATTCCAGTGTTGTCTAGATGCAGTATTTGCGTTAGCATCCTGACTTCGTTCCGGTCTAACATGTTGACTGACTCTGGATGTGATTCATTCGTGCGGCGTAGACCGGTAAACCTCTTGAGGCCTCGCGCGTCACTGCTCTTCTCGTTTTGGCTCATAGTTGGCTGAGATAGAAAAGGTCTAATTATTATTTCTATTATGATTCCTGGCGCTCTAAACGTAATGTGCATGTATTATTTTGGATATTTGATGTTTCAAGTTTCAAGTTTCTGGTACCTGTGATCAGACAGGGCATTCTGAGCTCTTATATATGTGTAGTATCCATGATCTTGCTTTTGTTTCAATCTATACTTAGAACCTCGAAGCTGCCATTGAGCCTCTCATTGTATTCACTGCTGTTCCTGATCAATCTCCTTTCATTGTTGGCCACGTGCCATCTTTAATACAGGGGCCTCGAGCCATTGTTAACTGCTAAACATGTTTTATGTCAAAGATAGATGTGAGAAAGCCTTTGTTCAAATCCCCAGCGAAATAAGAAGGTCGTTCCGTCCTTTCTTATTATCAATTCGAGTAATACTGGGTCCTTGACCCTTGTTCACTTTGTTCTCACCTTGAAAGCTTAAACCTCATCTTTCCTACCTTCGAACAACGGATACACTTTGCAGTATTTATCTGACCCATAGGTCTCCTTTATCTCGAATCTATGGTGCATTTTTGCGTTAGTTATCTCAACAGGAAACTCTGCCAATAACCATGACTATGACGTCCCAACCACAGATTTTCAAGGCATCAACGTACCCTATCCTCAGCATTCTCTGCCTTGGAATCCTAGCCAGCTCCCTTCTCCTGGTCTTTGAGACAGTGCTAACCACACTAATAGACCTTCTCGCGGATTGTGTTTTGAATCCAGGTATGCTTAAATTAGTGAACTCGTCGTTCAATCCGCTCATAGAATCCGTGGCCGACTTCTTGGTGGATGTAAATGCCTTTCATAAAGACCTCACCGATCTCTCACGGATATACCTCGTCCCCTATGATATAATACTTATTTCCCTGGACTTATTTATCATTGCGATGGGAGCGATGCATTTAGAGTTCATGTTAATAGTGCATCTTTATTACTCGGTTTATCAATTTTACCAGGCCGTCAAAAATATCTGTTCCAGTGTTATTTCCGTCATTCGGTATCTCCGATATCTCTCATTAAAATCAAGACTAGTTCTGTCGCTGGTATACTGGTTTTCAATATGTCAAATATGGGTGGAGTATTAGGAGCATTTGCTATTTTTATTGCTCAAATCTGTGTTGCAGGTATAAAAATCGTGCATCATTCAAGGATATCAAAATCAGTAACGAGATATGACGATCGCAGCAGCATTATATATAGTAAATAGACAGTTTAGAGAAATAGACGATCCGAAGAGGACCATTTCATGACCCAAATTTCCAATTGTTATCTTCCATTTCTCTAGTAATTCGCATAGCCTAGTGCATTTTGAGCTTGACGGATTTCGTCGTCAGAAGGCATATTCACAATCGCCAGGTACAATACTCTCTATGAATACATTAGCGCTGCTTCTTCAAGGAGAAACCTCATGTGTGACATACCTTTTTCAACAATTTTGCAAGTGGGCTCGCTGATTCTCTATCCTCTCGTCCATCACATAGCGGACCTGGTGACACAAAATCATGAGCATGGGCGTTGTTTGCTCGTGTACGTGCTCTATCTCCATTCGCAGGCCCCCGCAGTTCTCTGATTGCACCGATCGCTTCGGATAAGCCGAATGGCCGTCCATGAGGAGCGGGCAGGTTGGAATGTGAATTTTCACGCATCTGGTAGTGATCCTCCCCCCGTCTTGATTGACTGTATCCCCCACGGTTATATTGTGGGACTTCGCGACGAGGCAAGTCATCCATAGTGAAGCGACCACCGGTTACAAAGGCCAGAGGGTCTCCACTGCTCGCCGGATGGTTTGGATCGGCATATCGGGAAGTGAAAACTGGCTTAGGACCTTGGCTCAAGTGACTTATGGGGTTTTCGGCGGCCTATACAAAAGCGTAGAATTAGTATGACTCGTTGGACGGAGAGCTGGAGCGTAGTTCGTAAAGTATTCTCCTGGTACTCACAAATTTAGCCTGGGCTCTCTTATCCAAATATCCACCAACGAATTCTTTCCTTTGCCTCAATTTCGATAGTTTCTTGCCTGCGTTTTCATCGGAGGCAAGCTGGTCAATCTGGGGAAATACAAGCGGAGCAACTTCGGGAAATATATTGCCATACGCCTTTCCATCAGAGGACTTGAAGCGATGACGAAGTCGGCCGAGTGTGTCAGAGCTTGCACCACTAGCTGCTTTGGAAACAAGTGAATTTAAATCAACTGAAGTCGCGGGAGCATCAGGTAGCTCGGGATTCCATGTCATCACTAGACAGTAGAGACCCCGCGGACGGAAGAATTCCCTGTTGACCTTGTCAAAGAACAAGTTTGTCCTGGTAGCTTGACGATTAGTCCTGGCAGCTCTACAACTTCATATCCTGGAACTCTTACTTTCGTCGACCATCAGCGGCAATCGCAATCTCAGTCGTAATCTCGATAGCAATGGAAACGGCTATTCCAGTGACAGTCGGCAGCCACATAGTTCCAATAGAAGCCAAGTTGATAGCACTCAGCCAGGGGTTCGCTTGACAGGCTTTCTCAGCGGTATTCAAAAAATCAACGAACATGTCCTGATCAATGCCACAGTCTCCCAGAGTTGGTGCATATGCGCGAATGAAGCCTCGATCGCGGTTTTTGGGTCGTCGTTGAGGAAGCACCACCGGTGCTGAGAGCTGTGGTCGAGGAACGTCCGCATACAGCGAGTATGGTGGTGGTGGGTATGTCGAAATAAGTCTTTGTGCCAGGTCACTTTGGTCACCTTTTTCAAGAGACTTTTTGTCTTCAGGTACATCGGGGCTAGGAGATCTGCGCGCGAGTTCTTCCTGGGCTTCATCAAGAGCCCATTGCTGTTCTAGTGTATCGACAGCTGTGGTAGAGGGTTGGTCTTCTGCTGGCAACTCGGATATAGAAGATACACCGCTCTTTAATGGCAGGTCCTTGTTCGTCGGTACTTCTTCCAATACTGACGAGGACTGTTGCTCTTTTTTCAATTTATGTGCCGACCTCGCTTCAGAAACAAGACCAATACCTGCAGCAAGGCCTTGCAAGGCCTTTCGACTGATCGATGCTGACATGAGGAACAGTAAGAAGTGCTGAAGATTGTACTGAACTTGAATAATAGAATTGGAGTTGATGTGAACGACTGGAGCAAAGCAGGCTTTATTTATAAGATACCTAGGCGCGCAAGTACTACTAGTAAATTTGCTCGAAAAGCCCTAAGTGCGTGCAGATTACCCAACACAGTATCCTGAGAGCAAGCAACTAGCGCCTGATGAGACCGTGGCGCATGTTATACTCAGAGTCCCCATCCTGTAAATCTCATTGGACCAGTCAGGGATTAAGCATCTTAAGTTGTCCGGCCTAAATTAGTTCAAGTTGTGGTTATGCACTCCGCCACCAATCATCCACCCTCATCACCAATCGGGCAATCATTGCGAGACCATCATTGCCAATTCCGGCGAAGGGGTGAGACTACTTTCATTATTCTACTGTTGTATGTTATATCTTATAACCTTATTTTGAGTCGAGTAACCATGATGTCTTGACAGTGCTAGTATGCATAGTACGATACATTTGACCTACTGCAAACACCGCAAAGTGCTGGTCAACTCTATCATTCATAATCGATGCACAATTAATCAACGAATCAAAACGAGAAAACATGCCAGCAACCCCTCGTGCGAGCCTCTCAACGCCATGAACCGAATTCGCGCAGCCAATGCAAGAACTCCCGCAGGACGAGGACAATACCTCGCAACATGACCCAAGAGTACAAATTAGACAAGAATGGTAAAAATCGGGTAAAAAAAAATAAAAGTAAGATTACAATGGGAAAAAGGCTGCGTTAGGGCGCGCGGTCTTCCTTGGGGTCCTTTGAGTAGCCTTTCTGGACATGTTTGGTGCCTCGACCGTCCGCCTCCAACATGAACAGGATATCACGGACTTGGATGCCGGCCCCTTTCTCTTGGTCTTCTCTCCAAGTGCCTAACCGGCGCTTGGATTGACCGGTTGTCGGCTCGCCTGTTTTACCGGTGGATGATTTCTCTGCCCCTGGAGTCGGCGTGGGCGGCGCAGGACGGGCTGGAGACGAGAACCCGCTGGAGGAACCACCGGGTTTTAACCACGAATAGGACTTTTTCGCGCCAAACATGCGACCAGAGAGCATGCTGTTGGTCGCCAGACGAGCCGTTTCCACGGACTGTTGGTGTTGTTGAGCCTCACTGGCCTTATTGTCCATCATCTTCTTGGCTTCTTTCTTGCTGATCGACTTTTTGTCGAAGCTCGGCGCGCGTTCAGCGATCGGAGTTGAGGGTGCCGAGCCAGCGAAGTCGGCAGAATCCGATCGTATACCAGCACCTTCCCCGAGAATCGCATTTGTACTGCGTTTCGTACGTTTCGCCGCTCGTCTGTTTTCACAGGATGTTTCCTTTCCAACCAGGCTGCGGTATCTCTCTGCTGTAGGTTTGGTAGAAGTGGTCTGCGTATCCGTATGGGGGCCTGGAAATATCGAAGAAAAGTAACCAGTTAGTATTGCTGTCAGTCTACTTTGGGGTTGAAGATGCGATGCATACGTTTGGAGGGAGTCACGGCATTGCCGTTGACAGGGGCGAGTGGCTGAGCAACGTCTTGCCATTCTGAGGGGACAACACCGTGTGAGTGCGCTCGCCGACTGCGAGCGAGACTGGAGGAGTAATCAATGACCCCGCGCAAACGTTCCTCGCAAGAAAGAGACATGAGATTGAGGATATCAACTAAAGGAGCCCCCTCCTGGTTCAAGATTGTCTGACCAGTGCGAACCACCGAGGAACCATCAGGCCCTGTTACCTCAATAGGCTGTGGGCGACCGGGAACGGGGTGAAACAGACCCTCCGAGGGAATGCGCACACCAAGCTCAAAACCACGCTTCTGAATCCTTTGCTCCAAAAGCTTTGCGAACAGAAAAGGTTCTTGCAAATGGTACTGTGAGCGTCTAGCTGCTTCACTATCTTCGCGCGTCGGCTCTTTGATCGACGATTGTGAAGTAGGCTCTGTAGAGAACGATCCTTGCGGAACTGCCGGCTTGCTGTGGGGCAACTCGTTAAAACTGCTAGATGCAGAAAGCGTACCGGTTGTTGTAGCCTGAGAGGTGAAAGAAGTGTTGATTGGAGCCGGCTGTGGTGTTTGAGGGCCTCGTTGGGCCGTCTGCGCCTGGGCCTGTGCTTGAGCCTGCCGCGCAGGGAAACTGTTGGTGAGAAAGGCCTCTTCCTCCCTGACATCAATACCGGATGATGCCAGCACATCTGTGAGTTCCGAAGCATCGACAGGGCGTGATGGAGGGACCGAGGGAGGGCCCATCGCACCCGGGGCGGCGGGGGCTGGAGGTGCTTGTTGCGCAATTGGTGTGGCGGGCATGCTATTCGGTGCCATCCCGTTCATGGACGGTTGGCCCCCCGAAGGCAGCTGCATCGTGTTGAAGCTCGGCGAAGCATAAGGTGAAGGATGTGGCGATAGACCGGGTTTTTTCATCGGGGGAGGAATGCCTCCATTTACTGGAGATGCCGAGTGAGGCGATGGGGAGGCGGGAGAGAAGGGTTGATTATTAAATTGTGATGGCGGCTGCTGCTGCTGCTGAGGGTGGCGTGTTTGGGCCATGGTGAAGAAGTGGGAGATCAACTGAGAGAATGATGGCGACTATTGCGCAGTCTCAGATTGACAGCACGTCCACACGCGTGGTCTTTTGAGATGAGCAGTGTTGCTCGCACCGCCAGATGTCACCAGACGTGACCATCTCAGAGTCGCTGTTGAAACATAGAATATACGCGCCGGTGGTAGCGACCAGGGAGAAGCGAGTGAGCCGGGGGGCGAGAGTGATGTCGATGATTTGATGGAGGGGGGAGGGGAGGGAGCTTGCCAGGCTTTGGGGAGGTTTTGCTCCGCGGATCGCGCAGGACTCACGTGATGGCCCAGGGAAGCTGCCCCAGCACCAACGGGTTGTCTCTGTCTCCTGCGAACAACTTCCTCTCTCCACGTTGAGTCGGTCATGGCAGCATTTGGCCATTGATTGCATATAATCCGTGATATTTACGCGACTTAAGCAGTGCTGATCTAGGATTCCCCTAGCTGAGCTGCTGGATCGCGAACAAAACCGCCGACTCTATCGCTATCACTCGGGGTTGATAGGTAATTGAGAAGGAGACACAGACGCTGCCATGGCGGCCAAGCGCAAGGCTTCGGCCATGGGCACAGCCGTGGATGATGAGCCGGTGGATCCATCAGACGAGTTGGCGTTCTATTGTCTCGGAGGAGGTAATGAAGTTGGACGATCATGTCATATCATTCAATACAAGGGGAAGACGGTCATGGTATGTTCTCTGGGTGGAAGCTTGCATGCAGGCAGTAGACTCACTCTTTAATCTTGATCTAGCTTGATGCTGGCATGCACCCAGCCAAAGAGGGATTTTCGGCTTTACCATTCTTTGACGAGTTCGACCTAAGTACGGTTGACATTCTTCTGATTAGCCAGTACGTGGATCGCCGTGATCATAGACTTTCGATGCACTGACATGTCCATCCCCACAGTTTTCACGTCGACCATTCCTCGGCACTGCCATATGTCCTCAGCAAAACTAATTTCAAAGGCCGAGTTTTTATGACACATGCAACAAAGGCCATCTACAAATGGCTGATCCAAGACAATGTCCGGGTCAGCAATACCTCTTCCTCCTCAGATCAGCGCACTACCCTCTATACCGAGCGCGACCATCTCTCTACCCTACCCTTGATTGAAACGATCGACTTCAATACCACCCACACAATCAACAGCATTCGGATCACACCATTCCCAGCTGGGCACGTTTTGGGCGCGGCGATGTTCTTGGTATCGATTGCTGGACTCAATATCTTATTCACAGGCGATTACTCTCGTGAGGAAGACCGACATTTGATCCCTGCTGAAGTTCCGAAGGGCATTAAGATCGATGTCCTCATCACGGAATCTACATTTGGAATTTCTTCCAATCCCCCGCGATTAGAACGCGAAGCTGCGCTTATGAAGTCAATAACGGGTGTCCTCAACCGCGGAGGTCGTGTCTTGATGCCAGTCTTCGCTTTGGGACGCGCACAGGAACTACTCTTGATTCTAGATGAATACTGGGAGACCCACCCTGAGCTGCAAAAGATCCCCATCTACTACATTGGTAACATGGCCCGCCGATGCATGGTTGTCTACCAGACCTACATTGGCGCAATGAACGATAATATTAAACGCCTGTTCCGGCAACGCATGGCCGAGGCGGAAGCGAGCGGAGACAAGAGCGTCAGCGCAGGCCCTTGGGATTTCCGATTCGTCCGCAGTTTACGCAGTCTGGAGCGCTTCGATGATGTTGGGGGATGTGTGATGATTGCCTCTCCTGGTATGCTGCAAACGGGAACGAGTCGAGAGCTACTAGAAAGGTGGGCACCAAGCGAACGCAACGGCGTTGTTATGACGGGCTACAGTGTGGAGGGCACAATGGCCAAACAGTTGCTCAATGAGCCTGATCAAATCCCTGCGGTCATGTCCAAAGTTTCGACCGTTCAAGGCCGAGGGAGGGTCCCCGGTGGAAATGACGAGGACCAGAAGGTCATGATTCCGCGGCGTTGCACGATCGACGAGATCAGTTTCGCAGCTCACGTTGATGGCGTGGAGAATCGCAATTTCATTGAAGAGGTCGCGGCACCCGTTGTGGTATGTTTTGATAGTTTTGTCTCTCTGGGGCGTGGAGCTGTATTCTGACCTACCTGACAGATTCTCGTTCACGGCGAAAAACATCAGATGATGCGACTGAAGTCGAAGTTGCTGAGTCTTAATGCTGACAAAGAAGTGAAAGTGAAAGTTTATACCCCAGCAAACTGTGACGAGGTTCGCATCCCTTTCAGAAAGGACAAGGTTGCCAAAGTTGTTGGAAAACTGGCGCAGATTGCTCCCCCATCCGAGGAGGATGATGGTCAACTCATGGCTGGAGTTCTAGTACAGAACGGATTTGACCTGTCTTTGATGGCCCCTGACGATCTCCGAGAGTATGCCGGTTTGACCACTACGACAATCACCTGCAAACAACATCTCACCCTCAGCTCTGCGAGTATGGATCTGATTCGATGGGCCCTTGAGGGCACCTTTGGGGCCATTGAAGAGGTGGGAACCAACCCGGAAGTTAGTTCTGAGACGAAAGAAGAAACAAACGGCAACGTTGACGAGGATAAGCCAAAGAAAGAGGCCGCAGATGAGGAGATCCCCGCGGAAGAAACCCAAACCTTCTTGATCATGGGTTGTGTTGTTCTTCGATATCATTCGCGTACTCGCGAGATTGAATTGGAATGGGAGGGAAACATGATGAATGATGGAGTTGCCGATGCTGTCATGGCTGTTCTTCTGACTGTTGAGAGCAGCCCTGCTTCAGTAAAACGTGAGTACTACAGACTGAAATTTATGTCCGTATTTTGGCCGTGCTGACAACCAAACTAGAATCGGCGAAGCACAATCATCACCATCACCATCATCACGAAGAGGACGTCCCTTCTCTCCCGAATCCCCATTCCAACTTTGGAGCCGATGAACGCTTCGATCGTCTACTGATGATGCTAGAAGCGCAGTTTGGATCCGATATATCTCCCATTGAAAAGCCGCGTGTTCCTGCGGACCTTGCTTTGGGTCCTACTGAAGCAGCTGATGCTACCAAGGAGGAGAATATCAATGAGGAGCGCATCGCTGATATTGAATCAGCGGAACTGGACCGTTTACATGCGCTGGGCATTCCTGTTCCAGGCATTGAAATCAAGGTTGACAAGCATATCGCGCGCGTATGGCTCGAGAACCTCGAGGTCGAGTGTGGCAACACAGTGCTGCGCGACCGTGTGCGCATTGTAGTGGAACGTGCCGTCGAAACCGTTTCTGGCTTATGGGCTACCAGCTCCATGCCTCGTGAAGTTGTGGTGCCCAACGGGTCAACTAAAGGACAGATGGAGATGGTAACTGCGATGAAGAAAGCGGCAGCCATTGAGGCTCAAGGTTGATTTATGCCATTTGTCATTTGTACGATAAATAATGGGAGATACCTGATACGGAAATAAAAATCGAATACTTTCATGATCAACAACGATACTATGGTAGGAAGATTGATAGAGATCAATGAGAAATTGGACCTTGATTGAAAGATGCGTGTTCTGTGACAGCTTCAAATTGTCGGCATTGGAATCCTGCTGTCATATCTGAATGTTCTTGTTTTTTCTTGATTTTTTTCGGGCTGTTCTCGTTCAATAAATTGTCTATCATTTAGTCCTTCGAGTCTGCAATCACAAGTCTAGTTCTTTGACCACAGCTGTTAGAACCTTCCAAAAAACATCCACGATAATATCGATCTCCTCTTTGGAAACATTGTAAGGAGGTGCAAGTATCACATGGTCACCTCGAATGCCATCAACAGTACCTGAGCAGCCGTAGAGAGAGATAGAATAGTCAGGCTGCAGTCCCTTTTCCTGGATATGAAAAGATAGCCGGGTGCTGGGATCAAATGGTTCCTTTGAATTCTTATCCTTCACAAATTCAACCTGGAAAGCATTATTAATTAACGTTGTTGACCTGTGAAATTTCTCATGAATGGTGTTAACTCACTCCCCAGAATAATCCTTTCCCTCGAATGTCACCAACGTACGGATGATCTTCAAATCGCCGACGGAGTTCTTGCTCAAGGTAAGCACCCATACTTCGAACATTTTCTAGGAGTGACTCCTCCTGAATCGTCTTTTGAGTAGCCAACGCTGCTGCACACGAGATCGGGTGGCCCTGATAGGTTTGTCCGTGCCGGAAGACACCAGTGCCCTTATCCATTGTCTGTACAATAGAGTCGCCGATGAGAATGCCTGAAACGGGAGCATATCCACCCCCAAGGCCTTTGCCGATTGTTTGAATGTCTGGCACGACGTCTTCCTGTTCCCACGCGTGCAGGGTTCCACAACGACCCATGCCACTCATGATTTCATCAAGAATGAACAGAGCTCCGTGCTTTTCACAAACGGCCTTCATAGCAGAGAAGTATCCAGGCACGGCAGGAACACATCCAAGAGCCTATGATTCCGTATTTTGTCAGTTGGGATCCCTTCAGTCTTGTCACGTCTTAGACGGCTTACAGCTCCAACAACTGGTTCCGCCACAAAAGCGCACACGGTGTCCGATCCCACACGCTCGAATTCCGCGTCCAATTCTGCTGCGAGACGAGCGACATAGTCGGCGTCAGTTTCGCCGTTTTTCTTCCCACGATATGCATAGCACGGCGAGACATGGGATGTATTCTTAGCCATGATGGGCTCAAAGGGCTCTCTTCGGAGGACATGTCCACCAAGGCTTAAAGCACCGAGAGTCGTGCCATGATACGAGGGAAGACGAGCAATGAATCTTGTGCGTTGGGGTTGAGGAGTGGGGAGTTCCAGAAAGTACTGACGAGCAAGCTTCATGGCAGCTTCGACAGCCTCCGATCCTTTATGTAGTCGTCAGAAGTGACAATTTCGAGAGTGACTTTGGGTTTCTTGACCTACCCGAACTAACAACGAATAGTTTGGACAATTTGCCACCAGTGGAATCAGTCAGGTAACGAGCCAGCTCTTCGGTCACAGGAGTACCGAAAAAAGCGGAATGGCAATATGACAATTGATCGATTTGGTCTTTGATTGCCTGTGTGACTCCTTCATGTCCATGACCCAAGCATGAAACAGCGGCGCCACCTGTCGAGTCCAGGAATTTGGTGCCATCTTCGAGGAAGATATAACTTCCTTTCCCGCCAATGGCCTTTTTGGGAAGGAAGTGGGTATCTCTATGCAGAACGGCGCTCGACATTCCTGGGTGCGCTTCTTAAAGAAGGTTAGTTGAGGAGAGAGGGTGTAGAGTGAAGGAACTATGCTCCATACCAGGAACGGTCATATTGCGAATATAGAAAGATATTTTTTGAAATATCAGGATACGATGGAGATTGAACTGGAAATGACCAAACAATTGGGAGGTTACACTCTTATATAACCCTGGATGAACGAAGACCCGAGGCAATTCATTGCGGGGCAGGTGGGTTCGGTATGCCGATCCGAGAGAAGCCGAGCCCTCTATTGGATACTTCTTGAGGGTCTCCCACTTTTCGCCCGTCATCGATTCTGATTGAAGGATAACCCATGCGGAGTTGGATTGTGGAGATCTTCTCCCTGCAGATGCCTATTTGGGTTGATGGGGTAACGCGAATGTAACAGAGTACACAATGACTCAACTGTCGACTGGAACAACCTGGCAAATATAGGATGATTCCAAGGTTTGCTCCTCTGGTTCTAGGCGTATTCCACTACTGTTTAGAAG
Source organism: Penicillium sp. S1701 (assembly GCA_023626415.1). Classification (NCBI taxonomy): domain Eukaryota; kingdom Fungi; phylum Ascomycota; class Eurotiomycetes; order Eurotiales; family Aspergillaceae; genus Penicillium; species Penicillium sp. S1701. The sequence goes on from JAMAGY010000075.1 coordinate 63,825, forward strand.
AATCAGACTTTTAGCAAGGTGCAAAGTAAATTTATTGAGATTTTGGATACTTGATCGTATACTAGTATTTTCAACCGGCCATGAGAAGCTCAAAATGTAAAGGAAGTATAACTTCTTCTCATAAGACCTTACCTAGGGATTACCAGCGCCATTGCTACTACAGATCATGATAGCCCGATGCAACTGGTTATTCTATCATATCACTAGGTAGCATAGTTATATATTTTTCTCACCCGCTACTGGCATTCTAGTAATAATGAATGATAGCAGAATCGTGGAGGTGGCTAAGAAAAACACTCGTTCTTGCCAATGTCGTCTTGTACAGAGCACATACTACTAGTAGTAATACCTTTTCCAGACACAAAAGGTACTAGTATACCTAGAGGTACTAGAAACACCATTGACTTTGAATATACCTGGACAAGACGACGAGAGAATACTCAGCTGAAATACTTAGTTTGTGAGCATTGCATTGGGATCCAACTTGAAATTCGTATGCAACCTAGTATATTACAAAAAGATATGTTAGTCATAGAAATGCATACTATTTATTATAAGACTGAAATGAGTGGATTATTATCACTTCACTAGTATAGTTGTGTCTACTGACATTCTATACCTACTAGGTCCATACTACTACCGCCAACTGGCCAATTCCCGCCAAGAAGACCACCCGCACTTTCTTCCTCCCGCAACTCCAACTCCATCTTGAACTCCAACCAACACTACACCATGTCGCGCAACGCTCGAGTCGAGGAGCTGTCCGATTCCGACCCCGATGAGGTCGCCCCCTCCGATTCCTCCTTCGCCGATAATGTGATCATTGAGCCTGCTGCCCCGCGGCCCGCCAACCCTCCCAGGCCCGCGCCCGCAGCTGCACCCGCACCCGCACAACCTATGGCCCAGGTGCCCGAACCCACGCGCGAAATCCCCAAACATTTCCAATGCCTCTACCCTATCTACTTCGATAAGTCCCGATCTCGAGCGGAGGGCCGCAAGGTTGGTTCTGAGCTGGCGGTCGAGAATCCCCTGGCTCGGGACATTGTCGACGCTGCGCAGATGTTGGGATTGCAGGCTGGCTTGGAGCCCGAGAAGCTTCATCCTAAGGACTGGGCGAACCCAGGTCGGGTGCGCGTGTTACTGAAGAATGAAGATGGCAAATTGATGAACTCCAAAATCAAGAACAGTACGTGGTTGGAATGGCCCTTCATACTTTCCCTGCCTCTACGAGAGTCCTCCGACTCCGGAGAATTTCAACCCAGTTTGACCATCACAGCTAACCACTTACCTTGATAGAACATCACCTATACATCCTCATCGCCCAATATCTCAAAGCCCACCCAACCAACGAGCAGTCTCCCTATCGTCTACGAATTCGCGGCCTTCCCATGCCAGAGAAGCTTCCCGATGCGCCCGCCGCCCCGCGTGGTTGGAAAATCGGCAAGATCCTCCCCATTCATTCCCCCGCGTACAGCGGTGGAGGTGTCAGCGACAACCCTTTCAAGGAAGCCATGGCCGAGATGCAGAATATGCAGGGTATGCCTGGAATGCCTCAAATCCCCGGAATGCCTGGCATGCCTGGTTTGCCCGGCATGGGCGGGGAGGCCCCAGGAGCAAGCAACGAAAAGAAGAAGAAAGATAAGAAGAAGGGTAAGGCTTGAATGAGCCGGTATCAACCCTCTGTCTTATGTACCTTCAACTTGCATTGCACGGCGATGGGCGTTTCTTTTGCTTTCGAAACTCGTTGAGGGGGATATACAACCGATATCATGGTACCTCGGTGATCGCAAACCTCTGCTGAATCGGCTTGGCTGATGGTGTTCCACATCCCTAAAGGTGGCAAGGTGGAATTGAATATATGCACGACTTCAGAAAAAAAGTCATTCTATGAATTTAGAATGATACATATGTGGGAGATAGACCCGAAACGAATTACAATATCCTCTATTTGTTATAAAGTGCCTACAGAATTTTAATGATTCAACAATTGATGATTTGTCTGGCAACCACCGGATCTTTGCCACTGCGCAGCTCATGTTGATGCCTACAATAGATGTTCTGGGAAGTGTAGTCTTTGTTCTATTTCATAATTGATTGGCCAGCAAACGAAAACGAGGACGCGTGCTATACTATACAGGCCCATGCAACAATTCGAATTTCATCGTTCACCATGTCACAGAAGGCTTGGATGCTCTTCATACGAGGCCTGATCTGGGCTGCCACCGTTACGATATTGCCAAAGCCGACTGAAATCTTTGACGCGCCGGACTGGCCGACAGGTTTCTAGCCCAGGAGCTTCTAGCGAATCCAGGGCCTTGAGATTCGGCATGGGTAACAATGAAATTTCGCAATTTCCATCTCGCCTGCTCGAGGGTGTATCGTATTCGTCCCCTTTCATATCAACTTCCATTTCCATAAATGCGTTTGACTCTAGTACTCTATGATCTGGACCCAGAGTGAACATTGTGTCAAGATAGTGTTGATTCATCATGTGTCCCGATCCAGGGCGGATAAACAGTCGACCAAGGTATCGATTCGGGACATTAGTGAAATGAAGAACTCCGAGGTAGGATACTGGATCTTGCGAGTTCGCGTAATGTTCGATGTGGGGGATAGACCGAACGATGGGTTGGCAAGTGGAGGATTGGCGGGGGTTGTTGAAGTGGTTTGCAGCATTCCCAAATGTATATACCTCTAATTTTTGAAGTAGGTCTTGAGGGAGCTCATCAAGTAGCCAATCTATTACCATGCTACCCTCGATTCCACCCTGACTATGGAGGATCATTACCACTTTGTCGCAGCCCGGGTTCAGTAACTCCTTTTTGAGCAGGACATATGCACTTCGTATGTCTCCAGTGGCGTAAGAGAAGCACCGCTGAATCAAACACTCAATCAAGTCGAAGATCAAACCGGCACTAGAGCAATGATTCTTTTTGTTAGGGAGAACTTGAGCAAATTGGATACAACGTACGTGTGATTGTGAATGCCAGTGATCTCACGACCGAAGGAGTAGGCCAGCTGATTGATGTTATTCTGATGCCAATGTTGACTAAGTTCATTGCAAGATTAGATTGAAGCGAAGCACCAGGGATATGTCGCTCGGGAATTACCTATTTGCAACACCGTTGATAAAGAACCAACGCTCTCGTTCATGGTCTTGTTGAAAGGGAATTGGAACGTCGGAAACCAAAACTCTCTTGAACCCGTTCAAGGCGAACATGCATATTGCATAGTTTAGTGTCAGGCCAACTGTAATATAGACCGCAATCCAAAAGGCAGGTAGCAGGAATAGGATCGTGAATGGGATGGAAACCAAGAAAACAACCTGGGCGAGGCTCAGGATCACTTGCACGAATAAAGAGACCAAACTGCCGAAGGAGGGGTAGAATTCATCAAAAAAGATCGTGTTCCCGAGCCGGAGAGGCAAGAGGATATAAGGTAGAGCCCATATATTTCGCAGAAAGAGTCGAATATCGCGACAGAAGAGCAACAGTGGAGATGCGGTGTACGCCAGCGGGGTGGAACTGGGGTCCCTCCTGGAGAGGCGAATCGGAGACATTAGAAAGTCCCCTTGCCTGCACAAGTTGTGTAACAACGGTTTCTAGAGATGATTTTCGCTGCAAGTATCCGTTGGAGGTGACAATCTAGATCAATCTGGGGAATTTAGTCGCCAAAAGTTGAAGTTTGCAGAAAACTGAAGTGAAAAAGAAGAAGCAGACAGCATCTGCGACTGTCATGTGATGGTGGTTTGGGGCTTCACGCGACCCTCACTAATTATTAATTATGACCAATAATTACAAGGATTTGAAGACATGCAGGTCATTTTGTCATTCTGAAATCAAAAGGGGAAAAAATAGAAAAATTACGAGAGGGGAATATCTAAAGTGTAAGACAAGAGCACCGTTCAGCATGACAGGAAATGACCTCGGCCAGAACTTTGCTTTACACTGGAAGATCTATAACTACCCAGACTTCGAGATTTGGCGTGACCTTAAGCACAAGCGAGTTTTATATTCGATGAGTGGAAATCAAATTCCGATCGCTATTTGCAAATAAGGAAGCTAGTGAAATGTCACTTTGATGCACGTCATCAAAGTTACAGCATTTGAGGTTATTTGTGCGAAACAAAGATAATCGTGAGAATTTTCTCGTAGAGCTTTAGACTATTTTGGGTGAATTCCTCCGGATTGAGGACCCTATGTGGCTATGGCTTTGGATATCGCTAATATCTGAACAGCTTTTGTTGGATATGGCGTCAATCATTCTTTGTCATATATGGCAAACAAGCCTCATATACGTCCTTATATCCCGGATATTTCGAGATAACGTTGAAAGACATCTTCACTGCACGTTCTTGCAGATTGAAGAGATCCAGCAATGAAGAAATCGGTATAGCTTGGCTGCGCTCCAAGTATAAATGGTCCATCGGCTTGGTTCGTCTGCATCAGCTCACCGATGGCTTTCATGCTGTCATCAAGTGAGCCCCAAAGTTTCTCCTCACTCTCGGGGTCGAGCAGATCCTCCAATTTGTGGCCGAGGATGGCCTCGCGAGTCAGGCGAAAGAACTCTTGGGCGCGCGGCGACAGAATGTTGATCTCGCGTGGCATGACGGAGTGACGGAAGGCCATTCCCACTACAGAGCGCGACTTAAGTTCAATCTCCCGGCCCAGCTCTGATGTCAGTGGGACAGGCGGATCTGGGTAAGTGGACTCGATGAACTGGGAAATTGGAATCGAGTCCATGATGTAGGTGTTAGTTGGTACATGCTGGATAGCAGGGACGGTGTATTTGGTCCCCGGTTCGGTGGTCAATCCACTGCAAAAATCATGGTCAAAAATAGTCCCTTAATACACAACAGGGTGCCATCATCCCAATTTTAATATAGATGCGGGGCCATGTTGACTTACAGCCCTTTCAGAGTTGGCTCGATATCCGGGAACTCAAGAAAGACTGTCCGATAAGGAATGCGTTTGAAGTTGAGCATTAGACGAATACGCCAGACAACGGGAGAGAAGCAGACGTTATGGATGCATGCCAAGTCATACAGAACAATCTCAGTCTCGGTTGGAGCGGACATCTTAGTTGATCTGGTGTATTATGATGGTTGAGGGTAGACGTGAAGGAAGTGTTCAGTCAAATATGATGAAGACGTCTCGATTAAAAGTTGCTAGGCCTTCTATGAAGTATCAACGGTATGGTTAAAATAACCTGAGGGTTTTACCTGGCAAGCTCTCTTGGATTGGGTTGAAATAAAGAATAAAAGGTTCTGGGCTGAAGGTTAAAAGTGCTGAGTGGTTTGCCTGACGGTTACGTAAAGGCGATCTGGTTTCTATTTGGGGAATACGAACTTGAACTTGAATTAGTATCTTCACGCCTGTGACTTAAAATACTATTTTATATCTGGAGCCATAGTAGCTGCAGCGTTTCCCTTTAAGCACATTTCGCTTACTGGCCTTGAAAATCGACTGAACCCAAGTGTATCTCCAGTTTAATTGTTTATTCTCGGCCTTCCTCTTCGGGCGTAGTGTCATCCCTACTAGCCTTGTACCTTTTGCCTTCCGACCACCGCCGAAGTCCCACAACCGTCCCCAACTACTATACTTGCATCATGTTTCAATGCTCGCAATGTGAGAAGTCATATCAAAGGAAACCGCATTTGCTGCGCCATCAAGACACCCGTAAATTTCCAAACAAAAGCCTGCTGCTGTCCACGATGTGCTGACTAGTTCCAGACACTCACCAGCGTGCTTCCAGCTGCCCATTCTGTAACAAATCTTTCCTCAAACCGTAGGTTCACCCTTCAAACTTCAATTTAGTCACTAGTGGCAAGAGATAGAACTGACTGATGTTGACGGTTTACAGAGAGGTCACTCGAAGACACAGCAAAGTATGTGCGAGAAAGCATAACCAGCCAGCCCCTGTTGCGGCAAAACCAGGCAGGAAAAGGCAATCATGCGATCTATGCTTCTCAGCAAAGGCCGCCTGTGATAGAAACCTCCCATGCATGCGATGCACCTCCATTGGAGAGAAGTGTATTTTTACCACCAAGAACTTGGAGACGTCTACATTCAGTTCTGCTTCCTCCGTCTCACACTCACCGACGCCAGTGGCCGTCGTCGCAGGCAGCGCTTCGGAAGAGAAGGACCAATTCTCATTTCTTAGACATTTCGCAAATCCTAGCATTCAAAAGGATCGACTTGCAATAGGCGAAACCGCAAAATTCTCTCTGCGGCGGAACCTGGAAGCTCTCTATTCGCGCCTCGAAGATGCGCTCATGCCCTCTCAGCCTGCGCCAAACCTGCTTGATGATTTCCAAATATCCGATTCCCCCTTCCAGCTGCCTTCTGGTACGGATGAGTCGATGCTAGCTCAATATCCGCCCGAGGTTCTCTTTCCGTCGAGGCTTTCCAATCAACTTACCGAGATCATGGCCGAGTTGGCCGAGACGTCGAAATCCATGGCTCCATCAGACGTCAACAACCCCGAAACGCTTGACATTATGGAGCTCACTTCTCTCCTAGGAGTGTCCAATATCTCCACTTTTATTTCCGCATTCTTTCATTCTCTTCACTGGCACCTACCAATCGTTCATTTCCCAACATTTGACCCGGGGAATGTATCAAACCCCCTGCTGCTTGCAATATTTCTGGCGGGAGCAGCCTATACAGCCCCTCTGGACAGGGCTTCGATGTCACCCTGGCTTCTAGATGTGGCTGAAGAGTATATTTTCCGAAAGGTTTCGAATTTACCTGCTACGCCCTCACAGAATGACCCTGCCGCGCTTCTGCCCACCGTGCAGCTAATACAAAGTGCCCTTATAATTGAAATGCTACAATTTGGCAGAGATGATATGCAGACGAGAAGGCGAATTCGGATCGTCCGCCATCCCTGTCTGGTATCTACTATAAGGTCATTGGGTATATTCCAACTAAAGCGCAGGGCATCCCCCAAGGCTTGCGATGAACCAGCATGGCGAATACTGGTGGCAGAGGAAATGTGCATACGGTATGTCCACCAGAAGGACATTGTCAACATGGCTCGGGAGTTCTTTTACTGACGTCTTCAAGTATTGCAAGTTGGGCTTTCCTCGCAGATGGGTTTCTCACCGTTTGCTTCAAAAACCATCCATCTTTATCTATATTCGAGATGAACTGTGATTTACCCTGGAGTGCAGAGCTTTGGGAAGCCGAAAGTGCACCTGCATTCAGCAGAATCGTTACTACGAACCCGGTTAAGATCCCACTTCCGCCCCTTCAAGAAGTGACCACTCAGCTGCTTGACGCACCCATCAACGGGAATTCGATACCATGGGAGCTCTCACTTTCCTCCGAACACCTTTTGATTCTAATATATGGTAGAGCCGTGCTTTTCCTCTTTTCTATATCCAGTCAGAAGCTAACACGTTCTCCAGCTATTCATTCACTCGCGTTCCAGGCCCGGGTCGGCCTACTCAAGTACCTTCCACTGGATGCCATTAGTCGGGCTGCTGCAACCTGGAAGCGAATTTGGGATTTGGTGAGGTCAGTAGAACAAGAACAGATTCTTCACCTCGGGTATCCGAAACATGCCGAGGAACTGTGGTGGCTGTTGAAGGCCACGTTGGAGGTTTCTGATAAGCCGGAAACTGGCCTCGCATATTTTGAGAGCAATGCTACTGACGAGCTAGGGACTTTGAATGACTTCATACAATCATGCTATCGCAGTACATAATATAATTAAATACGGAAACTACTCTTGTGGTAGGTTAGGTTATCACAACAAATGGCCTCTCAAGCTTCTTTTTTCATCCTCTGTGCAGCTTGTCCGTTCTTCTCCATGAAAGAATCGCCTTTTGGCAGACGATACGAACCCCCAAGACGGTCCCAGAAGGTGAAAAATTGACCGTAGTTGTAGTTGAAGTATAAATGATGCATCGTGTGACATGAAGCTCCATTTATAATCGGTGATGACGGCAAGTACTCGGCATCGTCTGATATCATAGTTAGAAAATCTCATTTCTCAAGCTGCCCCAGAGAATTTGAGATAGACTTACGAATTAAAACAGTCCACAATAACACAAATACAAAAAGCAAAACGTATGCTGTCTTCTGAAGAGGGAACAGCATCGGGAAAATGTGATAGGGAAGGCCCTGGGACCAGCCATCTAACGGATGGAAGGCGTAACTGGCAAACGGAGTCGGAACCACCCACTTATGATGCGGTTTATGAATATAGGCGTAAACACGAGGGTGGTGCAAGCCTCGATGGATCCAGTAGATGCAACTGTCTGTGAAGAGGATAAACAATGGATACTGGAGGTAGTTGTAGGCCCGGAACGGAGCTTCGCTTGGATAATCGTATAGTTTGGACCATCCTCGAACTTCCGCTACAAAAATAGGAAAAGTCATAAGAGAAATAATTGGGATTGATGAACAGCCGGATTTGATCTCCAGCCACATCTGCTTCGGGAGGTATCGAGGATGCCGGAGTAGGCGCTTGTCGAAGGCTGTATGGTACAGGATGAAACTGCTGCCGAGATATAGGACCATGGTAAAGACCCTTTAAAATAGATACGAATGTCAGCTCATCGTTCGATATTGGTGACAGAGTGCCATTTACCATCCGATCATAAACAAAGAAAACGACTGTCTGAGAATATCATCGCGCTTCCAAATACTTGATTCGGCCCACTGCGATGGCTCCAGGGGAAGATGCTTTTTGACATGTTGATTCAATGTTGGATCACGAGCAAATGAAGTTGAATTATTCGCTGCAAAGAGAGGATCGGGGGCGATTGATGTATAGAATCGATCAAACACGAAAGTGTCGGCAATGTCAAGAAAGACGTCCATACTGGCGGTGATTCTTTTCTCGAGGGAGCACTTTGCAAATTTTTGAGACAGGACATAACTTTTATATCGGAGCAATAGGAATGTACCGCCCACCCGGCCAATACCTACCTGGAGAATACCTACATTGCAGCGGACAATCCCTACCGGAGAATACCTACATCAAAACTTCCTAGGGGGTCTATGTAGGTATACTCCGGGTTAATTCGTCACGAATCTCAAGACATACTCCATTGATCTAAAGGATAGTACAAGCATGATATCCCGGGCCATTATAGCAATTGTAGCTTTAAAGTCGACTGTTATGAGTCACTATATAGTTAACCTAGAGTGTGTAACGAACACCTACACCGTAGGGCTCTAGTTGGGACTAGTCATTCCGACTCCTTCACTCAAATCGCAACACATTTATTGTGCACGCGGACTTAAAAATTTTAATTTAATTCAATAGAGAATGCATACTCAACTGGCTGCTCCTGTCATGTAAAACATCCAGCGTCAGCACTCCACAAACAAATTCGTTCAGACAGGGTCCACAGAAGCCGGGGAATACCTACAAATATTATTAGGGGTTGTCACAGATCTCGCCACCTTGGCCACGCCATGGACCCGGAAGGAAGAATTCCGTTATAGCGTGAGTTTAATTTCAGAAGAACATACGACTCGGATGGGCCAATCTTGATGCCCCTATTGGATTTGATAACTTATTCCATCTAGATTGGCGAAACTCGTTTTAGTACAACAGCGGAGGACCCCTTTTCAAGGAATTAATCAATCCATTCCTTTTTCTAGCAGTGGATAGAAGAATAGTATGAGGTAGAAGGTGTATAAAAGAGTGAATAATAATAGATCTATACGGGAAATAAAGCCGAATCTAACGTAATTCCAAAGCGAGCTGGCCACCCAAGCGAGCTGGCCACACCGCCTACCATTACATTTTCAAAGTATATTTTTACCACCAAAACGCCATTATATTGAAAAATTATTTACTAGGACACCAGGTAATTGAATGACCTATTTTCTGACAGCCGCTGCACCTTCCCTGCCGTCGTCTGGTTGGTGGAGGTGGTAGAACAGGCGGTTCAATAGGCCCTGGCGGAGATTCCTCAACAAGTTCAATTGGCTCAATTGGCTGCTCAATAAGCTGTGAGGCCTCTTCAACAGTTAATCCTCCTTCATGTGGTATTTGTCGATTTGATTGTGTACGCTTTTGTCGTTTTTTCTCATGTGAAGCACGTAGTTCAGTATTTTCTTGTGCTAGAAGCGCGGCGTTATGCATTGAGAGATAGCAGCCTTTGATAATTCCATTAATCACTGTTTTTGAAGGACTTGGAGGGCTTCTTGAACGTTTTTTGAGTAGTTCTTTTAATGAAGAAGCTTGCTTTTGAAGCTGGAGAACTGTCTTTGGTGTTTTTGGTGAAAAAATACTTGATCTGCTGCTTGGCCGGCTTCCTGGGGGAGTTGATGTATAAAGTGATATATTGAGCTTTGAGAGCACACGATCTGGCTTAAATGGTACTAGACCTGCTGCTGCAAAACTATTTTGAATAGTCTTTAGTTAGAAGGTCTCTTCACGCGCCTGAGGATAAGCTGCTAGGAAATCTAGCTTATCAGTATAGTTGTATCCTGTATGTGCTTGATTCTTAACTAAACGACTATATGAGCGTTTAAGAACTGCAAAATATCTAATATTAAGTGGTTGAAGAAGGTGAGATGAGTGTGATAGTATACAGAGTGGTATAATTAAGTTCTCTGTGTAAATCCGATCGAACTGAGGTGTAAGATGACTACTATGGCTATCAAGAATAAGAAGCCGATATTTGCCTTTTATACGTACAGAAGTAGCTAGAATAAATAGCTTTTCAAGCCATCGTAAACCAATCTCATCCGTAGTCCAGCCATTTTGAGAGACCTTAAATCGCCAGTCTTTTAGAAGGTTATTAAACCAGCCTTCAATATAGACCTTGCCTTTGAATATAATACATAGAGGTAGCACAAAGCCACTTACACTAATCGATTTAATTACTGTCACCTATTCACGATTTCCAGGCTGTAAAATTGCTTGCCGACCGTAGTATTCTGAACGAGTTACTACTTTAGCAGTTGCAATAAGGCCCATTGCAAAACCAGTCTCATCAAAATTGTAGATATCCTCAGGTTAGATACTATTCTCATCAATCGTACGTTGAACAGTATTAAACCACTCACGTAGAGACTTTGGGTCCTCATTTTGAGCGCGCTGATAATTATACCGCTTTGAAAAACGTGTACGAAGCTCCTGGCGGCGGTTGATAAAATTTGATAGCCAATTTTTACTGACAACCAATGGGGGGGTAGATCCACGCTCTGCAAGTAGAATATTAGCCATATTTTGGACAGTTGAGGGCCTAGGTGCTGCTCCACGAGAATCCATAGAGAGTATCCATTATACAAGCGAATCTTCTTCAAATTGTGTCAATTTATGACTATTTGCGCGTATCTCTGCTCGATTTGCAATACCATTAACACGCGTACTTAGTGTAGATCTAGGCACGTTGTAGATAGCTGCAGCTTTGCGTTGTGAGGTTATTAACCCTTTCTGAAGAGCTTCTATAGCTAGAAGGATCCTGCCCTCCTTGCTCATAGAATCTAGGTCAATTTGAGCGTGTGGTGGTGCCATAATGAGTAGTTGAAGATGGTGTGTACGCGTCGCAATGCGATTTGAGGCGGTGTGGCCAGCTCGCTTGGGTGGCCAGCTCGCTTTGGAATTACGTTATACTTCGGCGTGCATTAGGGAATAAGATCCAGAGTCAGCCTATATTAATACCGAAAATCGACCGACCAAGTGTTGTTTTCGGCCACTCAAGTCAGCCCAGGCCCTCTCCCCAACCAGGGTTCTCTTCCCAAGCCAGCCTATTCACAAAACCTAGATGAAAGAAGAAGGGACAGCAAAAGGCAAACGAATAGTAGGTCCTATTGAGCGTTCGGTTCGAGATATCGGAATACTTAGCCGACGTCATCCAACCCCGCAAGTACAGATGGAGAGTCAATATTGAAAGGCTCTGACTCTCAGGTGTCGAAGTGAGCAAAGGGGTAGAACTCTGTTCCAAAGCCTGGGGATTAGAATGCATGCCTCACATCCCAGATCCCACAAAGCCTGAGGAAAGAAGATGTCGATGTCACAGTCGAAACAGTCTTTGAGGGTTCAACCCTCATTCTTTTCACCATCCCTATGAGAAGTGCCATATTTAGGTATGACTCTCTAGAGGAACATCTGTCTAGTCGTTAGTCTTGCAGTTACGGATTCGGCTTTGTTTCCTAAATAGACTGTTCTGCTAACTAGGACTATAATAGGAAAGCTGATTAATTACTTCAAAAGGGAGCCTTCCCTGTAGTACTAAGAGACCCTCGGAGAGTTCAAATGGTTCTAATGTTTCTAGTCATGCCAGTCCCGTCGGCAACGCGCCGATAATCGGAAACCCCGAAGGCATAACGGAAACTCCCCACCCTCCGAGGCGGGGCAAGACCGAGAAATTGAATATATCAAGTCGCAAAGTGCGGGGGAAATCTACTGAAATCAGCCGTTCTCGCGCAGAGTCTTACTCAAGACAAGCATGGCTTCAAAAACCGTTGTTGTGTTGGACACATACCATGAAGATGCGATCGCTTTCCTCCAGTCAACACCTGGACTAGACATTGTTCTACCGGAGGATCCCCGCAAAGAAAACTGGCATGCTGAAGCCGATGGTGTCCTCCTTCGTTCCGTGACACGCCTGAGCAGCGCCGATTTCGACGCGGTATCGCGGCTCCAAGCCGTGGTCAAACAGGGTGTTGGCGTTGACAACATCGACCTAGAAGCTGCAAGATCGGCGGGGATCTCTGTTTACAATACACCCGGCTTGAATGCCGAAGCTGTGGCAGAACTATCACTGTCTCTGGCGTTGTCGCTGGGTCGACGGGTCTGTGAAATGGATCGCAAGCTTCGAGATGGCGAGCGATTGGTTCGGACGAGAATGCTTGGACACAGTCTCTTCCAGAAAACTGTGGGGATCATCGGCATGGGTAATATTGGATATGCTGCTGCTCAGAAATGGATTGGTGCTTGCCAGGCGACGATCATTACTTACGATCCTGTCGTACCAAAGGACGCATGGCAAGATATTCCGCATCGTCGGGCCAATAAGCTAACAGAACTTTTGCGAGTGTCCGATATCGTCACTCTTCATGTACCGCTACTACCCACAACGAAAGGAATGATTGGCGAAGCTGAGATGGATCTCATGAAAGAGAACGCCATCTTAATCAACACTGCACGTGGAGGCCTCGTCGATGAGAAAGCCCTGCTAGTTAAGTTGAAACAGAAACGCCTCGCAGGTGCTGCACTAGATGCAATGGAAACTGAACCTCCGACACTTGATGCCTATGGCGACTTTTTGGGCCTGGATAATGTGATCATGACACCTCATGTTGGCGGATATACGGTTGAAAATCAAATTAGGAGTGGGATTGCCGCAGTCACAACGTTGTTGGCTGCACTTAACGGAGAGAAGGACATTCCAGGAAAAGTGGTATAATGGGAGATTTATCTTCAGATTATGTCAATTATTCTATACTTCTTCTTGGTATCGGCCGTCTATAGCCGACCCAGAATTGTTTCCCAAAGTCTATTGACTTATTGAATGTTCAAACTCTTCAAAAGCGAACCTGCAGATGCTGCATGCTGCCTTTCTAGGCCGCCATGCGCTCGGCACGACCTTGCAAAACCTTAACCAAATCTACCCCGACCTTCGTAGACTCATCCAGGTCCTCATCCGGCAATCCAAGCATCTCATTTTGTGCCTTGGCCGAGAACTCGCTCGAATCATCCGGAAAGAACGTTCTTGCGTAGAGCAACTTGCTGAAACCAGCCATATTACCCACTTTAACCTGTGCCAGTCCATCCTCAAATCGCTTCTTGGTAGACTCGTGTTGAACCGTCCAGTCAGCGTCGGTTGTTCCAGTGACACGCTTAACGCTCTCAAACATGTCGTTTTGGCTGAGGACAAAGCTCTTGATATAAACACCCTTGTTGATGAAGGTGGACAGGGTAAGGCTCTGATCATTTTCATCATTGGGAAGCTCATTGAGGCTCAGCACCTTGGCCACGGCGCGCCCAACCTGCGACAAGGTTGTCGTCGAGGTTTTGGTGTTACCATCGTCATAGATCGTCAAGGAACGTTTGTCGAAGTCGAACCCAAAGCGTGCTTCGCCGCCCGCCAGACTATAATCATACCAAAAGCCACAACATACGGTAATCCAGTGCATACCGAGTCTCTCGATTTCATCCCGGTTGGCTTGCGCTATCGGGCCCAACATAGTATCTACACCGAGTTTGACGTCGTCAATGTCACCAGCGTATCCGTTTGGCATAATGTAGGGAACACCGGCTTTTGCAGCCGCTTGGACAAGCTTGCTGTGGGTATCTCGGGGTGCGGTAGGTGCCATAGTGATGATAAGGAATTGCTGATCCTTGAGGGCGGCGACAATGGTAGCCTCGTCGTCGTAATTGACTGGGGCGACCAGAACGCCTTCGGGGAGTTTATTAGAACTGCCCTCGCGAGAGATAGCCGTGACTGTGTGTTTTCCAGTCTTGACAAGGGCTGTGGCAATGTGCGATCCAATGGTACCTCCAGCCTGGGGGCCGTTTATTAGTGGTTGTTGTGGATGTGGTGCTGGAGGCCGGTTTACTTACCCCAACAATGGCGACTCTCTCAATGGCATTTCTGAAGCCGGCGGGCTGATCTTTGGCGTACTTGACCATTTTGCTGTGTTTTTTGGCGAGATGTCGAATTGATTTGTGAATGTATTGAGTGTTGTGATTGTGGTCCAGCGAGATGTTCGCGGTGTTTGAGCTTGTCAACGTGTGATTTAGTGAGCTGTTGGTGATTCAGGTCTGGAGCAGAGGGTGTCCGTCTATTTATACATGATATCAGTCGTCTCGATTATTCTATTTTTATGAGTTTCTCTCCATCTCCACCGCCGCAGCCTCGCACCAACAGTCTCCGATGGGGGCGGATTGCGGCGATTAGACGATCAACTCCGCACTGAGTCCGCAGTAGCCGCAGCAAAGCCGCTCATGTCGGATTTTAGATTCTCGCACTCGCAACTCCGAAAATGGCTACAACTTCCTGCGGAGTTTCAAAATATTAATCAGGAGCAATTATTCTGTCAGATCCGTTATCCCCGCGGGGCCATGTGGTCACCTTCTTCAAAGACCAGCGCTCAACTAAAGCTACCATTGCCCGTCAGAACCGAGCATCGACAGATATGGCTCGACAAAGAACTGGTCCCAGTCCAGCTCCCAGCTCATTTCTGGCACATAATTGTTGACCTCAAATTCTGTTTGTACCTGAGATATTTGGCAGCTTGCCTCGACAGCCTCCAGCTGGGCAAGTTCCTTGCGCTTCTTTGCTATGTTGAGACTGAGTAGATGACGCGCTATCGACAACGCCTCGCGCGTCAGTCCTGTATCGGCCGCCTTCACTAGGGTTTCCAACCCCTTAAAGGCAGTCGCGATGTGATCCGAGGCGGTCGGAGTGTCCATGGCCATCAAAACGCAGGCATACTGGAAGACGCTGCCAAGAACATTCCAAAACAAACGACCCTGTTGAGCTAGCTGCTCGGCTGCCTCCACCCCCGCGTTACCGTTATCAATGACGAGCTTGATGAACCCGTCGGGTATACAGGTCTTAAGCTGGTAAATACGTCGGTAGAAGCACAGCGCGATGTCTGCCTTGGTCAACACCAGGAATGGATGGGTGACTTTGAGTTCATCCAATGCCCTGAGACGCTCAAATAGCTCCTCGCTTGGATTTGAAGGCTGACATTGAAGCTTAAATGGTGAGTTCGGTGCCGGAATGATCTGGATTACTTGTACGAATTGGTTGGAAACGGATCCCGGTGTCGGGATGATAGCCTGACAAGTGACATCCCGGAATTGTACAGCTGAACGATCTTGCTCATAGGACAGCATGTTATGTCCAGCCCAGGAGATCCAAAATATTCTTCTAAGCCGGTCTGCATCATGTCCAAGGATAGCGGCGCCGGCCATGGACGCCATCTTGTTGATGTTCCCTTCCTCGTGTAACCCCACTGTTTCGCACAGGTGCATGGCCGTGCAGGAAGCAATCCAGGCATTGTCAGGGCGAGTCGTGGCACGTAGGTACATCACTCGCAAACCCCACGCAATGATATGGTCAATGCTTAGCATACGCATCGAGGTCGGATCGTCGAGAATGGCTTTGGCGTACTGGACCAGTTCGGGTTCCCGCGGGTGTCGGTTGGGGGATAAGAACGACCCAAGACTGGCCACACCAGCAGCTACGGCGGCAAAGGCCACTCCTGTACTGCCGAAACCATGGTAATAATCTCGACATCGCTGGGAGTAAATTCTGGGATCCAAGACATCGATAATAGGGCCCAAGGCCGAGAAGTACACCCCTGAAAAGAAGCCCAGGTCTTCCTCCGAGATGAGCTTTCCGAGCAAGCAATGAGTGCCGGATGCCTCTTCTGGTCGGATACCGAAATTGTAAGCGAATGATCGCATTTTTGGGGGGTCGTCGGATCCGAGAGCCACACCTAGGACGTGTGGAAATGCCATGGCCGCTGACGCCCCGGCGTATCTGGACTTGTGCTCGTCGAAGATACCGGCTGACCCTCCCGTTGAGACGGCGGGACTCTTCGTCGACGAGCTATCAACTTCGTGTTGGCCTTGTTCTATATGAGACTGGCTCGTCAAGCGACATCCGCCATCAAGGCTGCTAGTGGTGCGCTTGGTTGGGGGCGGAACATGGACGCCATCGCCCGCAGTACCGGTGGTGTCGTCGTCGTATCTGCAGTTGTAGCCATAGGTGGCACACATGCCACAAGGATAGTCGTTGTCGCATTTTCGCTTGCGCTGGTGACACGGGATGCAGGCCTTCCTTGCACGCTTGCGCTTGTGCTTGGGAGTTGTCGTCGACATGACTGGCAAGAGTGGGTTTCCAAGCCTCCAGTTGGTGGTGTACAGCTCCAGCAGAGGCAATACGATCAGAGTGCTGTGCCGACCAGCAGATGTGTGGCTGTATCGCTAGACATGAGTCCTGATTGGTTATGTACCGCAGAGCCAGGAGTGTATGAAATAGTTAACTACAGTTGGTTAACTATGAGGCTGGCTGTGATGGTTGCAAACACTGCATGACTAAGCAGCCTCGAATATCTTTGTGATGTATACATAGAACATCACCGATGTAGTAACTAACTCTTGGGCTGATATATAAATATGATAGTGAGTGTAATCTGGAAATAACTTGTATTACCACCTGCAAATCAAAAGTTAGATTGAATAATTGAAACCACCCGGGACGCGCAATGACAGTATATTATACCACGATGTTTCCAGGAAAAAATGATTTACATACTACTAGTAGTAAAACGAGCGCCCCCAATACTATCACTGGTCACCTTTTATTCTAATCTGCTGCCGGAAGAATTGATAAACATCCCAATTGAACAAAATAATACAGGAGAGAATTTGACCTTTCAATATTTATCACTGGCAGATTTAGTCGTCTTAGATCAGCTTGGAAAGGATGTACTTAAGTTGAACATGCAGGGAAATTGTTAATTGTTTTATGCAGACCATTCCTAGTGGCCCACACCGCTCCGGGTGTTGCTGGGGGGGATTTTCGAGTCCACGTAAAACCTTGTAACAGCCCCGAGCACCACTTCCCATTAACGCACTATTATAGTGTTAGTATGACTTCTCTATCCTCGCTGCCAACAGAGATCCAGTTCATTATAGTTGAATTCTTGGAATACTCGTCCGAAGTCAACATATATGGCCAGACATGTCGCGCTCTCCATCAAGTCGCCAATCAACGGCTTTATCAATATTTCGCCACGCGATGTTCGCCCAGAGGGTTCAAACGGATCATTGAAAATGAAAATTCACAGGCCGTGGACCGGATATTCTGGGGTAGATGTAGGGATTATCCCTTCGACGACTTGGACGTGTACTTCATCAGATACGATGGAGTCTTTACCGATCACCGCACGCCATTTGAGCTAGCAGTTTCCAGGGGCAATCAGGATATTGTACGAGCTTTCGTGTCCGAATTGGGAACCTTCCATAAAATAACCGATCTAAATGGCTGTGATGAGATCTTGGCTGCTGCAGCGAAACATGGGGGTGCGGAGCAGCTTCGTCTTTTGTTCGGAATGGGAAAAGACTATAACAACCGCATACGTGAAGAATGCTTCGGGTATGTTAGGAGGCTATCTTGACGACTGCGGGGTATGGGGCAGGTGCTAACGACGTGGAAATAGTCTTGCCCTCATGGAAGCAACAAAGAAAGGAGATCTTGAAGCAGTAGAGCTTCTTCTCGAGAAGGGCGCCGACCCTAATACGAAAGCCGAGCTCAAGGTATCAGATGAGCCCTACTACGATCATGAACACAGAATGCCACTTTTCCTAGCCGCAGCAAACAAAAATGAGGCAATGGTCCGACTACTGCTCAGATACGGAGCGCACTTGCACACTAAAGGGCATATAAATGCTTGCCAAATAGCTGAAATATGCAAGCTCGGAGGGGAAGCAATGGCAACACTGATTCTGGAACAAATTGATGTCGCCGCACAGCTGGCCACACTCACCCCCAACCAACTGTATCTCTTCTTCAACTATGCAGCTGCCATTGGAGACGAAGATCTTTGTGAGAGATTGCTGGGGATGGGGTGTAAAGGCGAAGAATCGGATGGCCTTGAGGGGGACCCCGAACCCTGGCCACGCTTTTGGAGTCCTTTAGCACTTGCCGCAAAGCGCGGCCATACGAACATCATTGAGATGATCATCAACAACGAGGATCCACTCTCTGAAGACAACGTCTTGGAGGAGTGTGGTGATACTCTAATGTCGGAAGCCGTTGGAAAGAACGATGAGTCTATGATTACAATGGCACTGAATCTCGAAAACAAAGTCGTACCACGGCAGTGGACATGTCCGAAGACAACGGCCTTTCTTAGAGCTGTAGGTCATGGGAGTGAATCCATGTGCGAGTTCCTCATCGAGAAGGATGCTATCGCCGCTGCAAAAAAACACGATATTTTCTCTCAAATCTTGGTCGACGCATTCCGGTCGGGTAAATATGATGTGATGGATCGCATGATGGATGAAGCTGGTATCGACCCAGAAGATAAACTAAGCTGCGGGCATGAGAATCTGCTATATGCTGCAGCAAAATGGGGTCCGATTGAGGGATTCAAGCGCGTTCTCGACCATGGTGTGGTTCTTGATGCAAGGGATCATCATGGTACAGCCTGCCATCGCGCATTGGCACTTGCTGCAGAGTTCCAACAGCACGAAATCGTTAAACACTTTTTGGATAACGGATTCCCCATAGACGATTTATATGATGACGGGAGCTACTCTGAAACTTTGCTGGGGAGAGCCTCCAGTGGATTTTGTGCAGGACCGCTAACAACAGTGAAAATGCTTCTTGACATGGGAGCCGAATTGAACATTGAGGCTTTTGAATATCAGTCGGCTCTAGCTGAAGTCGCTTCTCTTGATGGTGAGATGCGCTCTGATAAAGAGTTGCTACGCGGAGGCGTGAGTAAGAACACGCGAGATGAGATTGCAAAAAGCGGCGGGACTCTAGAAATTGCCAAACTGTTGCTTTCCCGAGGCGCGGATCCAATATGGAGATTTCGTGACGGGTTCAGTGCTCTCCAATCTGCCATAAAAACGCGGAAATTTGCCATGGTAGAAATTTTCTTGGACGCCATACCCACTCCCACGGATCTGAACTTGAAAACGCCTCTTTCTTTGTCGGTAATTCCAGCGATTACTGCGATCGTAGTTGAAATGCAGAAGAAATTGCCGGATGATCCACAAGAATGGGATAAGTACCAAGTCTTTGATGAGGGTCGCTTTAGAACTAAATCGGAGTGGTGGGACTGGTTCTTTACGATCAAAGCAGTTAAGCAATTCTCGGCTCGATGTGGAAAACCATTGCCAAGGTATGTTAGACCAAAGAGAAAGGATCAAAGGCCTCCAGAATGTGGACCTATGTGAGGCGAGGGTATATCCCGCCTCGAAAGAGAAAAAAAAAACAAAACAACCAATATCATTCTTCATGAACTCTTTCTGATCTATCTTCGTGATGCTTCTGTGTGCTTGCTTTCGCTGTAACCCGTGGTGCCATTGAATAAACGACTTACATGTAGATAATATAGACATAACCTTATGTTCATACTGTAAGATGGGAATGCTCGTAGGCTATCTGCGTTGGCAGACGGGTCGATTGCGAAGAGACAAAACCACCACACTCG
>JAMAGY010000076.1:0-84191 GCA_023626415.1 Penicillium sp. S1701
ATCGGACGAATCGTTCGTGGTTTTGCCGTGTGAGCGGCTTGGTCAGGCCATCCGCAGCCATCTCTGCGGTGGGCACCCATTTGATCGTCAACCGACCCTCTGCCACTTCTTGTCGAAGCCAGTGGTTGTGTATATTAATATGCTTGAGCTTCGTATGCAGTTTGGTGTTGGTGCTGGTGATCAGATCAACAGTTTGACGGTTATCACACTGTAGTGTAATCTCGTGGTTTACTCCGAAACCAAGATGCTTCAGTAGGCGTATTGTGTACTGCATCGTCCGAGCAGCATCTGATAGAGCAAGCAGTTCCGCTTCAGTGGTTAAGGTAGTGACAGTGCGTAGTTTTGAAGCCTTCCAGTTAACTGGTCCTCTATATATCTGACATAGATATCCAGCGGAGCTCGTCTTATCAAGGTTATTAGCGAATAACGTATCACTGAAGAACTCAATCGATTATAATCTACTGCTAATGCCGTATACAATCGCCCAGAATCTCGTATGGTATAGGTAGGTGATCACTCGGTCAACAGTATTAATATACTGAGGTCTTAGATTAGTTAAGAACTGTGCTAATCGAGCAGTAGCTTTTATAGTATCAACGCGGGTGATCGTAGTAGTATACTGAGCTGATCCTAACTTGGTAGAGAACTCTTTAATATACTCTCTGCGCAGTATACTATTGTATAGCTTTAGGCTGTCTAGTGCTGTTATTGGCGTAGTCACCTGGGGCCTAGTTGTAAGATTGAATTTGACTGCTATATTTGTGATATAGGTATCTTGACATAACTATAGTTTCTTTGCTGATCGATCACGTATGATCCGAATCCTAAGAAACTAGCGGGTATCTCTATGATCTGTAAGCTCCTAGTGGGTATGGAGCTGTCGTTTGATCTTATAGGCGTGGTCTTGTTAATCTGGCGCACTAGCTAGTATAATATTATCTATGTAAAAGAATATAATGATCCTCTTACTAATAAACACACAGGGATCTTCAGGTAGTGGTGTTAACCTAAGCTTTCCTAGTATACTATATGCCTCCTGCTGCCACAGCCTTGGGGAGGTCCTTAATCTATATAGTGCTTTCACAAGCTTCTAGCACACTGTGCTCGGTAGGTTCGATCTATCTAGTGGCTTCACATACACCGGCTTTGGTAGCGTGCTATTTAAGAAAGTATTTACTGTATTAAATTGCCTCAGATCCTAGTCAAACGCAGCAACTAAACTAAATATGATTCGTGCTGTACGAGCAGTGAGGGTAGCAGCACGCTTCTCTTCTGAAGTCACTCTCTCTAGATCTCCTCTCACACACAGGTGAGCTTTGTGTTTTAATAGGTTACTATCTTGGTTAAACTTATAGTCAAAGACCCAGCGCAACGGTAAGACCTGGATAGATCGATCATTCGGACGATCTACTACTTCAAATGTGTCTTTGTTCTCTAAATTCTGAACCTCCACGGCGGCAGCTGACATAAATGCCTCATAGTGGGGGTGTCGAATTATATTATTCTAGTGCTCAGGTGCTGCTGGCAGATTGTCTCGGTGACGATTCGGTTTCTCAGCGTTTAATGTAGTAGCGAATATATATAACAGATCAGGCGGTTTGACTGGTAAATCATCCTTAATAACATAGTATGCGTAGTCGTCTCGACGTGTAGACCTGCGCTCACGCTTACCATTAATAATATTAGCAGGATTCAACGACAGATTGATATCCCGGGGTGCCACAGCTGGCAATAATGTAGTTAATTCCTGATGTAATTGCGATTCGCTCTCTGAAAGGGGCTCTGGTTCGAATGACTCATCTTCCTGCTGCTGAGGCTGATCAACCTGTTAGTCTTCAAACTCTGTAGGAGATGTTTCTTTGTCCTCCACCCCCTCAGCCTCTGTAGCTGGTTTTTCAGCCGAAAAGTGATCCTCTGGTAACGGCCTTAATAGCTCATCTGGAAATGCACCTGGCAGATCAGGTGATTGATTCGATCGTTGAGACGGCTTCTTAACAGTAGGTGGCGGAGTGTACTGCTGCGCAGCCTTAATGTGGGTAGGTGTAGGTGTCGCTTCACGATCAGCTGCTTCCTCTATATCCTCTTCACTACCGCCTTCCTCATTCTCAGCCTGTTTACTAACTATCTGGGTGTTTACAGGTGCTAGGTTTGGCAATACAATACCAGATTCATCAGGACCAATTCGTGTATCGATCCAATCATCAGAGAGACCTATTTCGCGGTAAATAACACGCTATTCCTCACGGTTATCGAGGATATTATGTGTTTCTAGAACTGATAGTGGGTGATCCGCCCAATACTGTATACCAGGATGCCAGCGGCGCGATTCATCGAACACAGTATCACATACAGTTTGAATCTTGCTAGACAAGGGCATCCAAACTCGCTATACATTTAAAGCCTGATAACCAACCAAGAAACCAACTTCCGCACAAGAACGGAGCTTCTGAGAACGGGGAATACTTGGTGTCCGGCAATAGGTGAGACTACTATACAGTCTCAGACACGAAAGGTCCAATCTCCTCACATAGGTTTGATCAAGGTGTGTTCGCGCTTCATCCCAGGGTACTATCCAGCTTCCATCCTTAATACGAGTAGATGTCCTGTTCAATATATATACCGCAGCATACACCATCTCTAGCCATAAAGCTTCAGGCAATTAACCCTCAATTCGCAGTTTTCTCGCCTTCTAAACGATAACACCCCCTGAGCGTTCACCGGGGCCATTCATCTCAGCGCTATAAACCACAGTATAGGTCACCACAAAGCCCATTCCTTTAAGCTCTCGTTCAGTATCAGTTATCACTGATCATTCATTATCTAAGTGTATTCTAATGAGTAGTATCTTCAATAAACAGGTGGCGAGATACAGAAACGCCCGTATACCGTTTTGACACTCCGATTTACGCGAATGCGTATACACCCAGTAGAACCGAATACCTGACACATAGAAATATGTGATATATCAGTGGCTATTATATGATTCCTTTGGCATTTCGATTAGGTCATAATACAGTTGGCCAAACCTGCCAAACGTACGACCTGCCGGTCTCCGTGATATCTGACGTGGTGCGTCTGACAGACTATACACCTGACACGGGGACTCGTTTATGCCAGTTAATTCAGGGTCCTTGATCTTGACTCTCTCTACTATCTCAGCCGTTTTCTTAACAGTGCTTGGATATATATGCCCTAACCTGCGGTGCCACACATCCGACGATGCCTCAGAGATCCTTGGTGCAGTCGACTTCCGCGCTGCTATAGCATACTCAACAGTACACTCCCTCTCTGAGCTCACAGCTTCACCGGCTAGTCAGTCATATACACTACTCTGTGGCTTGTCGAACAGCCATAGTTTTGTATTCTCATTCCAGGCAACACGTGCAAATAGAATACCTCTTAGGTCTCTTATACAGTTGTTGACCTCATCCCACTGACAGCCACGTTCCTTTGCACAACCGTACGAGACTAGGTTGGCTTGGAATGTCGGTGAATAACAGGCATTATACAGTTTAACACTGTTCTGGCTACCCGTTCTAGGATCGACACAGTGTATTACTACCGTTCTATATCCTAAGATACGAGTGATACTATCACCAGTTTTAACGACTAATTTATCAGGGGTATAATTAATAAACAGATCTCGGTCCACACAAATATGACGATGCGTTGCCGTATCAAATACCCATTCATCTCTCAGATGCGGTCTTTGATTAAGACAATTCAGTGCCAGTGTCGTTATTGACCAAGTTCCTAGGGCTGCACCCTGTTTTTCGGTTGATTTAATCTCTCTATTAATGAACTCCTTCCAATCAGGGTGATCCTTGAGTATCTGGGTGATCCTTCCCTGAGTTCTTAAATCGGCATTCCAATTAGCCGATCTCTTCCTTTCATTAATATAAGGGCATTCCCATAGTTTGTGGTCTCTCTTACCACACGGACACCAGCGTTCAGCCATTAGCACATCTTTTAACGATCGCTTCCTCTGATTGCTTTGTTTTGACACAATTGCCGAATCAGGTGAGGCCTCATCATTACCCTGGAGGGTTAAGAACGCTGATCTTGGTGCTGGATTACCTCGCAGGTTAGTCGGTGGCGCCGGCGCAGGTGCATTACCATAATGCTCGCGGTAGTGAGCCAGAAAATCGTTTACCAGCACACTATTATCTATCTTGGTGCTCTCGATCGTGATAGGTCGAAGCTGTTGTGTGTGCCACATTAGTGCCAAATGCTTCACTGCCAACAGGAAGTCCTTATTAAACTACATTTGAGTCTCACTAATGGCAATCATCCGATCTCTCATCCTCTCCCAACGACGTACGAATGCTTTTATATCCTCACCTTTCCGCGGTGGATACACTGCATTGTACATATAGTCTTGACGATATTCCTCATTGAGATTTCCAGAGTCAGAGTATCGGTCTCTCAACATCACTAGACGTCCATGAACAGTAGGTTTATCATATAGCTGGTCCCTAACTGCTGGTTTAATAGTTGCCATAATCACTCTCTTGATATTGGCCAGTCCTCTCTCCTCTCGATCCCATCGCTGATAGTTTATCTTATACAGATCGATCGCGGTTGCATTCGCTTCGGGAGACGGTGGTTCAGGGCACTCTCTCGGTTTCGGTAGAATACTCTCAGGGGTATCGGGGTCGATGAACGTCCATACCCGATCGGTTTCGGCGACATCGCGGATAGCACGTATCCAATCGATCCAATCGGCCGACGTTCGCAGCTTAACGCTCTGCGTGGCGGAGATAACAGATTCCATAGTGATATCAGACTGTACTGCTTGCGGTGCAGATACTGGGGTCAGAGCGGTTCACTCTCAGGGGTAATTGACCGACGGGGTCAATTCAACAGATAGACAGTGTGAATAGCCTCAATTTCGACTGAACAGGCACTCATTCACTTAGCAAGCCGGGCTCATAACTGTGGAAACCTCTTGTTTAACCCAATCATATGGACGCATCGATGATACCTTGTTGTCTGTATTGGTTATGCTCGTCTACACACAAATTTGTATGCGCCCGAGCATTACTAAGACTCTTGGCTAAGTTACAACGATACAATCTAACAATCCCTTACAATACCAATTCTCCACTGATACCGACATAATTCCGGCATGAAAATGTCAGATTGGGTAGATCTACCAAATTTCGACAGGAGCCCGACCAGGTCGCTTTTCTGAGGAGGACTCTTTATGTTTGTAATATTTATGGGATCAAGGGGATGGAACTATCGATCTTATCCGAAGCTCTGTTGACCGAAAGTAATCATCATGCGTCTTCGGACGGTATTAGAGGTAACCCCACTACTTCTTGCTGTGGCAATATTACGCCTCTCCTGTTCACCTCATACTCCTTTCCAAAAAGCCCGGCAATGCTTACATTCGTGAATTATCTGTGCAATTCGAATTCCCTCCGTCCAATCATGTTATTGCAGATGCACTCACGAATTCAGTCATTCCTTGACGAGCCACATGCCTCAGACTCACTACTCGGCTCTGTGCAACGACAGACAGCAATTTCCTTAGATGTTATGTCCGCGGCTCTTCAAAAGTACAAAATTTCGGAGGTTGCAATTTCCTACAATGGGGGTAAGGACTGCCTTGTACTCTTGGTGCTGGTTCTGGGTGAACTTGGTCGCCGCCTAAGTCAACGACGGAACCAAAGCGAAATTCTGAATCTTGAGACGCATGAAATCCCGGAAGCAGTATTCGACACAGAAATACACAGCATTCCGGCTATATATGTCCGCCCAGCCGATCAATTTCCAGCTGTTGAAGATTTTGTTGTGAGTTCTGCTAAGACTTACGGTCTTTCTCTCACGAAATTCACTATTGGGCCTTCAAACATGACACTGCGAGATGTTTTTGAAGATTACTTAGCGGAACGATCCGAGATTCGGGCTATATTAGTGGGCACTCGCCGATCTGATCCCCATGGTGAAAAGCTGTCGCATTTCAACAATACAGACCAAGGTTGGCCTGCTTTTGTTCGCATTCTTCCTGTGATTGATTGGAGTTACACTGAGATCTGGGCTTTCATCCGTCACTTGGGCCTGGAATATTGCAGTCTCTACAATGAAGGATATACGAGCCTAGGAGGAACATCGGATACACAGCCTAACCCCAAGCTGCTGAAAGAACGATCTAGCTCGATCAAAGCTAGGAATAGGAGTGATAGCATGGTGGAACCGGAGCAATACTGCCAAGAGCAGTACCACCCTGCTTACGAGCTCGTGGATGAGGGCAGCGAAAGACTGGGCCGTAAATGACCCTCCTGCAAGAATGATGCAATGATCCATTGAGTGAACCTAGGAAGTGTAACTGTGAATCAAATCATGTTCGCGACGAGAGTAGATGGGAGCAGCACTGGCCACATCTCGCGGCCGAAATCTCCGTGTGTAGAATAGGAAGGTTGCATATAAGTTCTGTATATTAGAGCCGTTGGAATCAGACATGACCTCCAAATGCAACCTTTGCAAGTGGCCCGGAGAGTGCACATACCGGTCTGTCCTACTTTTTTTCTTACTCCTACCATTCAAATGGCAAGAACCGACAGCACACCGACCGCAGCCAAATTCCAGTAGGTTAAAACTTTTTCCAGAGAGAAAATCTCCTCTTTGTACATTTTGCACTGGGATGCTATGGAAATCTTTATATCCTTTGATTATGCTTAACCGGTCGATAGGATTGACCTCGAGAATAGAACTACACCACGTCTGGTATGAATTCTCTGGAGTAGGGATTTGAGACCATGGGTCTGGAGCAGTCAGGTCGGCAATGACTGTTGCCATCCACGTATTGCGTGAGCTTTGGTATAGAGCCTGGCGACTCAAGATAAGCAGGTGGTCGCATTTCTGAGTCCAGCAAACCTATGGTTGGGGTGGAGGCAGGATGATCTCTGAGTTGGCGGCTTTGAATATCGGCCACCGTGACTAGATGTTTGTGTGGTGGAGCATGCTGTATCGCATTGTGCCGCCATGCATATGTAGCTTGAGAGTCGGTATATGATTGAGTTGGGTTGATAGCCTGCTCTTGCAGTTTTGGCCATGGCCATGACAGCGGAAGAAAAGAGCTCCAGGTCGAAGCCTGCTGGGTCTCATAAGCGGGACCTGAGCTCAATGCGTCGCCGGAGTGGTCATAATGGAGAGGAATCGTGACGTTGTGGTTAAAGGCAGTATCTGAATTATTTGCGCAGAGCATAGATGATTGGGCAGTGCAATCAAATTTTGACGTGGGTGACAGTCCATAGAAGCCATCGGATACAATTGAACTCCCTGACGGACATATCCTAACGGTTTGTTGAAGCGAAGGCTGCATACTTTTCAAGAGGAAATCCGTATTGCAAGAGCTGCCGACCGTCGAACTGTGCTCCATGAGGCTCATTCACCGACTGGAGGCGGATAGGTTTTTCGGTCCAGCCTTGTCGGCGCGGGTGGAACACTCAGATATGAGGTGATGGTGGAAGAGCTCATCAATGTGCATAATCTGAGCCCGTAACATGTAACTCAACTTCTCCTGATACCTTCCATCAATCTTCTCATATATACCCTCTTTTTGAAAACATCCTTGGTAGCTTGACTGCCAACCATCTGGAATTTGTTCTGGGGCTTTTTGTTCCGAGAAAATGACCGTCACTACTTTGAAGCAGGCCACCTACATGCTCATTGCCTGATGCCCAATACTCACTCCCCTGTACTACAGGCGGCTGCGGGACGGCTGCGGCGCTATGACTCAGAACTTTGCATGCCCAATAATTCCAGGCATTCTGGACAGCGCTCACTGAGGGGATGGGCTTTGTAGCACTTGTCCGCCGCGGCGGTAAATTTAATATCTGCCATGGAAAAATGTTTTCACGCCATGCCACCATCCCCGCAGCGCCTGTTGTCTCAACTTCACGCCTACTAAGAAACATGAGAGGCGCCTCATGAAGGACTAGTTAATGATAATAAGCTTCAACTTCATTGCTATTTTAGCTAACTTGAAACACCTTGCTATTATCTTTTAATAAGATGAGGCTCGATGTGATTCTTTCGTCTCAAGTATACGCGTTCCATTAACATGTGGACATATAAAATTGTACATGACAGAATGACAATGACAGTCGATATGTACTAATACAAAGCCTCCTTTACCTAGAAGCAGAACAGAAAATGAAAGATGCTACCTAATCATTCAATATGTATTTTTCAATCTGTATAGATACTTCAAACTAGTAGCAAGTGGCAGAGTAAGAACAAAATTGAGCGATTGAAGCATAGCCTCTATCGCAACATTTTTGACCTTTATTTGTAGAGATCCACGTGGTCACCCTTGATTGCATCAGCACCCTTTTCGCCGATCATGTACACGGTGTTCTGAATACGGCAATCCGGAATCTCTGGGATGACAGAAGCGTCAATAACACGGAGGTTGCGAATGCCGTGCACCTTGAGACCAGCGTCAACAACACCCTGTTTGATGTCCTTTGAAAGGCGGGCAGTTCCGCAAGGGTGGAAGGAAGTCTGGGAGCGGTCGAGAACAGTTCTCTTCATGGCCTCATCATCATCGAGCGGCATATCCCAGGGATATTCATCCACAACGATATCCTTAAATCCTTCTCCGTTCTTCAGAACGTCGTAGGTAAATCTGATACCTTCACGAATAGTGATGATATCGAGATCATTGCTGAAGTAGTTAAGGTTAATATTAGCCTGCTGAAGAGGGTCGGCGCTGTTTAGGGTCACTTCGCCGCCTTCGGAGACGGGACGAACGAGGTCAACCATGACGGTCATGTAACTGCCCTTCGTGGGATGGGGGAAGTGCCACTGGAACGCGCTTCCAAACAGAGGAATAAAATCAAGCTCAAAATGAGGTTGTCCTTGTGGGCAGAATGGATCAAGGTTGTTATTAGCAGCCTTAGCCTTGCGATACTCTGGTGACTTCTCGAGGTACGAATCAATTCGAGGGAAGCCAATCAATTCGAGGAAGGGAGAGCCCATAGGACCAGCGTGACCCTTAGAATAGGCGGACAGGGTCTGGTCGCGAAGTTGGCCTTGACGCAGGACGTGGCTGTCCATAGAGAACTCATCTTTCAGACGGAGAACGAATGGAACACCAGGGTGGTCAAGCAGATGTTGGCCGACATGGGGAGAGTCGACAATAACAGGAATGTTATGCTTGTTCAGTTCCTGAGCCGGCCCAATACCACTCAGCATAAGAAGCTTCGGGGTCTCAAACACACCCTGGGACACAATAACTTCGCGCTCAGCGTAGAAGTCAAGTTCCTGACCAGAAGAGGTAATCACAGTAACACCCTTTGCGATCCGATCGGCACTGTCAATGATGAGAGACTTAGAGTGGACCTCAGGCAAAACAGTGATGTTGGACTTTCCGGTAAGTGCGAGGAAACTACCAGACCGGCGACCCTGGTAGATAGTGTTGACGCTGTGCACAAGGCCACGCATTTCACCATCAAAGATATTCTCGGTAATAGGTCCTCCAGTGGATTTCCAGGCCTTCGTGAGCAACTCGCGGAAGCCCTTCATCTCAGGCATCAATTCGGCGTGCGCAATCGGAATAGGGCCCCCCAATCCAATCTTCTTCAGCTCAGGAGGGTAGATACCGGCATCATCATGGTAGGTGACACTCTTGCGAAGATAGTGGACAAGGGGTTCCCAGGTCCACTCCTTTCCACCATATTTCTCCCAAAGGTCATAGGTGCCCTTGGATCCAGGAACCCAGGAGAAGTAGTTCAAGGAAGAGCTGCCACCCAAGGCCTTGCCGCGAGTATTGGGCTTCTCAATGCGTTCGTAGTCATCACGCTTAACCATGGTTGTCTTGAAAGCCCAGTCGTATTGAGAGCCTCGCAAGTCCATAGCCAGTCCGGGGGTTCGGATTTCTTCATTGTCCTTGGAAGTGCCGATACCAGCTTCGACAATGAGGATGCGAGCTGCAGGGTTCTCAGCCAGCCGAGAGGCAACTATGTTGCCTGCGGTGCCACCACCGATGACGATGAAGTCGAAACGAGCACCATCTTGAGGAGACATGATGTAGAGCTTTGTTAGATGGATGAAGTCTAACAGAGGAGAGCAAGAAGGAGATGTGAGTGAAAGAAAAACGTACAGGTGAAGCGTTGCAAATACCGTGATTTTACATGCAGTTTACTCATTGACAGGATTATCTGATCCGCCAGTCAAGTCTATGACGACCATTGCGGCTTCTACCCCTCATTTGTTTGCATCGATGCTATCCCAACATGATGCATATTCAGCTGAAACAGTGGAGAAATTGGAAAAGATGACCGGCTAATGAAATGCGCTGAAAAAACCACACCTCAACCTCCACCGCGGCATAACTGCAGTTTGAAAGCTAGTGAACTGCGAGCATAGAGTGAACTGCGAGCATAGACACTTTGCGGAAGGGCCAGACCACATGGTCCTCGTGTAGTTCACAATTTAGCCCGCCTAGTGGAGTAATGAGTTCAAATGTTGAGGGAAATATACGTGTCCATGAATCATGGGTATACATTCCAGGTGGAGAGCCAAACAAGCTACCCTCGACGCGACATTAGGCGTCATCTGAGACTATTGTTTATAGGACGTTACATCTTCTAGATCCACTAGGCTCATGACAACCCGACCATGTCCCCACAAAAGCGGCACGATGATAAAAATTCAGACACCTCGGTACTGTACTGCGCCTAAAGATACAGAACCAAAATCGGGTGCCAGGAGTAGGAACATGAGACTATAATTACTGCCCAGCAGAAACCGTTAGAGACTGACATCTCAGTGGCCGCTGCAATTGCTCAAGTGAATGTAAATTGTCAAAAGATCGAAGAAGGTACTCCGTATGCAATACTCCTTCCCGCCAAATTCAAACTTCGGCCAGCCTCATTCTGCAGAGGGCGTTTCGACCACCTTGGACGTGTAAATATGTGGAGGTTATGTGTACTGGTACAGCCCCACTTTTTGACCGCCCCCACTGTGGTGTTGATCCACGGCTATCGGTTTAGGAACTACTATGAGACCAATGAGAGGCTTGGCACAGAACAATAGCCGCCTTGCCGTCTTTGGTTGTCCTACATTTAGTTTTGCGGGTAAGCTGACAGGTTGGAACCATTTACTCGTGGCATTTCTGATATCATATTTGATCTCCATCTGGAATTATACGATTGGAACCCTGGGGTTGAGGGGTTGTCATATCTGGTCATGATATCATCGGCGTGGCTGGAGAAAGTCAGTGCAGGACCATTGATGTACGGCATAAGGCAGATTAGAATTGATAGCCATGTTAGTGGGTGATAAATCATCTCGATTTCAGGACAGGCGTTGCACTATGACTAGAAATAGCTAAACTATTT
This sequence comes from Penicillium sp. S1701, assembly GCA_023626415.1. NCBI lineage: Eukaryota > Fungi > Ascomycota > Eurotiomycetes > Eurotiales > Aspergillaceae > Penicillium > Penicillium sp. S1701. The sequence continues at coordinate 11,355 of JAMAGY010000076.1, forward strand.
ATATGCGACCATCTTTCCTCCTTCCAAATATTTCCTTTCGCTATCGTTCATATCCTCTCTCCACTGACACTTACGTCTAAAAGAAATCATGTCTGCCGATAAATATTATACTCTTGCTGAAGGTAATATTTTCATACGGATTGAAGAGCTCCATTTATTAAAGTTAAGATAGGATGTCCTTTCGCCAGCAATAGCACCGCAGTTTTGATGCGGAATCGTCCGGAGACTGGCGGTCTGAGTCTGCTTCAGGACACTCAGCTCATTGAGACACTTGCGCATTTCAGCCGAGAAAGAATCCCTGAGCGGTATGAGCGGTATTTCCTACACATTTATTTGATTTGTTGCTAATCGTCTCTGTAGAGTTGTCCATGCAAAGGCTGTTGGGTGACTGGATTCCATCACTATCACCTAGTTTTTTAGGCACTAATCATTATCTTCTTCCCAGTGCTTATGGAGAATTCGAAGCGAGCGAAGACTGTTCCGATTTGACTTGTGCGAGCTTCCTCAACAAAGCTGGAAAGAAAACCCCTCTTCTCCTTCGTGTTTCTACCGTCGGGCCGGAATCAGGTTCTGCTGATACTGCACGAGATGTTCATGGCTGGGCCATGAAGATGTACACTGATGAGGGTAACCTTGATTGGGTTTTCAACAACACCGTGAGATATTTCTCATCCAACTTGGTGCACAAAAGCTGACCTCATTTCAAGCCTGTGTTTTTTATTCGCGATCCTATCAAATTCCCCTCAGTGAACCGTTCCCATAAGCGAAACCCACGAACCCACTTGCCCGATCCAAATATGGTAAGCCTCCCATCCTTTTGAACTGGATGAATTACTGAACTAACATCAATAAGTTTTGGGAGTAAGACCCTCGGTTTACGACCACATTCTGTCCAAAGACTATCGTATTGACACTTCTCAGCTTCCATGTCGGAAACCCGGAGGGAATTCATCAGCTTTTGGTCCTCTTTAGCGACAGAGGAACCCCAGAGTCTGTTCGATTCCTCAACTCATACAGTGGACACACTTACAAGTGGACCAAAGGAGTAAGGGAATTGTAACTGCTATAATTGGCTTACATTAATCAATTCTACCTAGGACGGCTCCTTCAACTACACCAAGATTCACATCAAGTCATGCCAGGGTGTGAAGAACTTGACACGGGAAGAGGCAACTCGCATCGCAGGAGAGGATCCAGACTATATGATCAGGGATATGTATGAGGCTATCGAAAGAAAAGAGTTCCCGGAGTGGGACGTCTTTGTTCAGGTGATGAGTCCCTCTGAGTCTCAAAACTATCGCTGGAATATTTTCGATATGACGAAAGTTTGGCCACACAAGGACTTCCCGTTGAGGAAAATCGGCAAGATCACTTTGAACCGCAATGTGAGATATACGATCCACCTACGGATGTAAGTTTGTGCTAACCGTTTAGCCCAACAACTATTTCACGGATATCGAACAGGCGGCTTTCTCGCCATCCACTATGGTCCCCGGGTTTGCCGCTTCTGCGGATCCTAGTAAGTTGTTCACAACATACTAAATCGGACGCTTGCTAATGTTCGAATTAGTTCTCCAAGCTCGTTTGTTCGCATACCCAGATGCAGCTCGCTACCGTCTTGGCGTCAATTACCAGCAACTCCCCACCAATGCGGCCAAAGCACCAGTCTACTGTCCATTCCAGAGAGATGGTGCGATGCGCTTCGATGACAATTATGGCGCTGATCCAAACTACGTTGGGTCTACCTTGCAGCCAACTCACTTCAAATCCCAAAGGACTGGTGGTACAGCACGATCGCTAAGTGTCCATACCGAGCACGAGCAGTGGGTAGGCGAGGTATCAGCTTACACCAGTGAGATCACTGCGGAGGACTTTGTTCAACCTGCAGCCCTGTGGGAGGTTCTTGGACGTGAGCCTGGACACCAGGACAGAGTCATCGATAACGTTGTTGGTAGCATCAGCGGTGTTCAGTCACCCAGGTTGCGCAATGCAGTCTACGGTTCGTTTATTTGACTTTGTTTCCCCTTATTGATGATTCTAGTTTCTAATTTCTCAGCAGATCTCTTTAGCCGTGTGAATAAGGACCTTGGCGCTAAGCTTCAAAGAGCGACCGAAGCCATGGTTCAAAAATAGTATGCCTCTTTTCTAGAGGGATACAAATGCTGTAATAAATACAGCATCAGACTTTGACAATTCAATCGATCCTAAGTGCCTGAACCAACTTTTCATCTAGCAGGGTCTCTATAAAGACATAGTACTGTACTTAGGAACCGCAGAATAAACGTGTTGTCAATGATTATTTGTCTTAAAAGATAGTTTAGACGGCCAGAAAGGAAAGTTCCTAGTCCATTACAACAGCACTAAATTGTTACGCAATCTATTCATCAATCAGAGCAACGGAGTCAAAAGGGAGAAGTATATGATGAAAATGATATTGCTGTTACTTCTGAAGAAAAAAAGACAGACATTATCTCGAGGGGGCTGAACTACCTCTGAGATGCCATGAAGAAAGCATACGGATCGAAGGTTGTGGATCTGAAAGACAAAAGAAAACAAAAAGCATACGATCAAAAAGCACATGAATCCAGTAGCCCTTCCCTCGTTCAAAAGATTTTGCCATCCGACCGTGGTCATGAAGGCTGATGCTGAGTAATTACGGGCCTGACATCAAGGATTCTACCAGAGACTCATGGGTGCCGAAACCATCGCAGACTAAGAGTCGTAGCCGACTGCCCGCTCGATCTCGAGTCTGCGGATCGACCACATGCTTCATCCAGTACAGACTTATTTCTGTGTTTGTATAGCCTGTCTTGGAGCAGGCAAAATGCCATCCGGGGGTAGCGTGAGTGGTCCAGGAACTACGGTGGGTGGCGGACTCAGTTCCTCTCTGAGCTGAGAATCAACCCGCTCGGAGACTGGCAGATTGGAATATGAGACATTGACATCAGCTTAGACTACCACTTCTTTGAATTTGCCCAGCCCTACGCGCCGGACGAAAATGAGCCAGTGGCTGCTGAGTAAGGACCCTTGTTGTTACAGTATCTACATCTTGAGAATTCATACTAACTGATCACGCAACATACTATTATTACGATTGCTGGGCTGGATGGATATGCGTATGGATCGTGGCAGGGCAGAGGTAATCTTGCTCAGATGTGGCTCCGCGACTTCCTGTCAAAGGATCTTCCACAGTACCGCACAATGATCTATGGGTATAAATCCAAGCTGTCGAGTCACGGCGTCAATATGATCCTGGATTACGGGCGAGAGCTAATGGAAGAGATTAAGAAGATTCGGAACACGAAAGAGATAGGGGCGTCCTTTGAATTTCAACTAACAGCGAGTTTGGGCTGATTTTTCCACTAGCTCCAGCAGAGACCTCTGATATTTATCGCACACAGTTTTAGATTATCTTGGCTCACATAGAGCCACCATCTGATTTTAGGTATTATCTTTCATATACTGACCGACTTATAGTGCCTAGTGAGGGCCATCCAAACGATAGAGGAAGACCATCCGGCGATCACGAAGCTGCATCGAGCCACATACAGCATACTCCTCTTTACTATTCCCCATAAAGGATTAGTGATAGACGATATCTAGTAGATACTAGTAGGGGATCAGAGCCACCACGAGAGTAACTTCTACGATAGATCTCTAGTAAATCAGATATCCTTATCTATCAACTAGCCGACTTTAAAAATCTGATCCGGGATTATAAAGTGGCCAGCTTCTAAAGACGGAGCTAGACATTAACAAAACCCACGCCAACCACGACCCAACCCAACCCAACCCAACCCATCGTGGGTTTTGGGTCGAATCTTATAACCTATGATGGATTATGGGTTATGGGTTATAGGTTATAACCCAAAACCTATATGGGAACCTAGTGTGTTCCTATCGTAGTGTAAACATAGGAAACAGACTGATATTTATGACTGTATAACTTTTTTGTTTTGATTGTAATAATGGGTATTCAGATTGTAACAGAATGACTGTGAATAGTAGATATTTTTTGAATTTTCGATTTAAATTATGATAAACTAGATTATGAAGAAGTAATAATTATAGATTTGAATAAGTAAGTAAATTTAATTATAATAAATCTTAAAGATATTATTAGTTCTGGCTTTCCGCTTCTGCTCTGAGATATAAGATACTTAAGGTATAGATAATAGTCTATCTTTATAACTATTACTATCTAATCTAATTAATTTTTCTCTTTTCTTACTTATAGCTATCTCACTCTTATCCTTATTATTATTACTAATACTTTTAATCTTAATATCCTTAGTATATTCTATACTGTGTTCTTGAACTATCTTAATCTCCTGTAAAGAAAAGTACTGTTCTTGATCTTTTATCTCTGTCTCTTTAAGATTAAATTGTGTTAAATAAAGGAAAAGTATATATTCTTTAATAGTCTCAGATCTTATATAACTATTGTAGTTGGGAAATAGGTAATGAGTATGTGGAAGCCTGATGTCTGAGGCTTCTACAAGTTAGATAGTACTCGTTCGTCCTACGTACACGAATAACACACTACACATATCTTCCGAACGCGTTCCCCGTTGCATAGAGGTGTCCTCTCTTCGGCTATTTCCTGTTTTTGCTCATTGAGACCACTACCCTACGATGGCTGAAGCCTACTAGGACTGGTGTTGGTGTTGTTCTCGCTCTCGACCCGTCTGCTTGACAGACTGCCACAGCGCATTCCCCTTTTCACTATGTTGATAGTGATAGATATTATGTGTAGTATTAAAAAGCTGTTTAATACTAGTACTAGTAGCAAGAATAGAAAGAATATCTCTTATAAGTTGTATAATTACAGAATAGTGAGTTTAATTCTCTTGCTAGTAAGATAGTGATTCTATATTAATAGGGTCTAAGATAATAATAGTTAGAATCTAATTTAATTAGAATTATAAAGACTGAGAGACTTAAATATACCGCTATCTAGATACTAGCTGTATTTTATCTCTAATAAGTTTTGTATCTCTCTTATTCCTACTCAGTATTTTACTAAGTTTAGATGTTAACTTAGTCTGAACCTGAGGATTTAGAGTAGACTGGTCGCCTATAAGACAGGTCTGATAGGGAATCAATGTTGTTTAAAAGGCTTTGCGATACACGCTATTTAGTATCCTAGTCGTTAGAGAGAAAGAATTGATAGCAACTATCAGACGCAAGCATAGTACTAACAGCAAAGATATGTCCTCGTATATGATCTGTCTGTGAATAGTAGAGTTTTAATCTCTAGATATTCTAACTCTCTCTTTTCTATATCTCTCTCTTACTTAAATCTCTTATTACTATCTTAAAGAGTTTCTAAATCTATCTATTTTAAGTATATACATCTCTCTATATAATTATAATATAAGCTAATTTTTTCCATATAACAATTTGCATATGTGCTGAGACAGCCGCTTCTGGCGCCAAAGGCGGCCGAAAATGGCCTCCGCGGGCGGGGCTTGTAGCTAGGGGCACTTGCATTCTGTCGCCGGTTATGGCCCTCTCGCATCCGCCTTCCCAGTCATCTTGGCTTGCCTTCCATCACCTTCTACTCGCCCTCTGCTTACACTGCCCCTAGCGCTCTATTTTGTGAGGGCGCCAAAAATGGCACACAGGCACCAGCCCTCATTGGTTGTTGCGACGACGGGGACAACTGCGTTGAGGGCCATAAAGCGGCCAGATGCCCCTCCTCTTCCTCTCAGTCCAGGCGCAGGTTACCTGGCCCTGCGTTTCCAACTTGGCCTCTTTCTGCTTTGCCTCTGGCTTTGTTTAAGCATCGCGATTCTTCGTCTCGGCGACTCTCTGTATAGGACTGCGTCACCCTTCCTCGCCTCCCAAGGATCTGTTGTCGAAGATGGAAAGTGACTCATCCGAAGCCTCTTGTCAGCCCTACACAGACAGCTCCGAGGAGTCAGAATCAGAAACAGATCTAAGCTCAACCAATCTGACATACCGGAGTCTCCACGCCTTCCCTTAAGTTATCCTTGTTCTGGGCACCGGCCCTGTCCTAAAGCTCTAGCAGATTACAGCAATAATCTGGATAATAACACCGATGAAGATATCTAAGATATCTAACTAGATTATAGACAGTCGGAGAATACAAAGGCTCGTAGAGGATAAATCGAGTAGCACTAGCATAAATAAGCAAGCACTTAGATAGTAAAGCTTTAGATAGGAAGGTTTACTAGTACATAATATAGATACTGCCGAGTTAAAGCTATAGAGAGCAATATATTACTAAAATAGAAAGACCCTACAGAGACTATTTGTCTTATAACGCCTAATAACGTCTATCGATTTCTTAACTACTGTATAAAATTAAAATCTGGCTAGGACAGTCAGTATCTAAAGGATCTTAAGAAAGATAGTACTCTTATAGTCGATTAGAAGTCTTTCTAAGAATATTATCAGATAATAACATAAAATAGTATTAGCTCTGAGTATAGTAAAGAGATTAATACAGTAAGTTATCTTATATATCTTCAAAATAAGAACTAACTATAGCCTAGAGAATACAGAAACTTATAGACAAATAGAATCTTAATTAGCTTAAACAAGATAAGCTGTCTGTTTATATTCAAGATCTAACTAAGCTTAATAAGACAGTTCTTTAAACCCAGGAAAAGCAAGTCCACTTTAGATATAAGCATATCTAGCTTACCTTTTTATGATATTTAGGATCTTCATAGTAAATTTTCTAACTGCTTTTCTCTTACTACAATTTAAGTATCTTCAGTTCTCTATCTAAAAAGAATTCTGGTAGTGATCCTTCTATTCTGTTAGTAGAAATCAAGTCAGAATATACTAAGTAATTCCTTACGACCTTATAAGTATATATAACTTACTACATTTCGACCTTTAACCTTCTAATAATAATACCACCAGGAACAACTTCTCTCTACCTAAAATCATTAATAACTCTTCGCTTATCTTCAGCCTATATATTTTCATATTTAGTATATTATTTTGGCTGCAAGTATTTAATATTCCTGAAATTTCTTTAATAGAATAATTCTAAAGATTATTTATTGAAGATAGTTATTAGTAGTTAAGAGTTACCCTTAAAGCCTGAAATCGAAGACATCTATCTATTCTGTAAGACAGATATTATGAATAGAGAGACTATTCTCCTGTAAGAGGAGCCTATAACTTAAGATACTATATCTAGACAGCTGAGAAGACTTGGCGAAATCTATAGATAGCTTTATTTAATGTTTTTGTATTGCTTCTGATACAGAGGAGAAAAGATACTGAATAGTAATAATTTAGTCAGCAAAGCACAGCAAAACCGGATCATAAAACATACTAATATTAGCACTTTCTTAAATTATTATCTTCTACAGCACATTAATACAGATATATAAAATATTATGAACAGCCGCGCTCTAAACAAAAAGCTAATGTGCGTAATCACTCGGATAAGGAGATAGATTGATAAGAGACGACCTTGACACTTAACTACTGAACAATAAGTATTCTTTCGTAAATATATTGAGTATCTAGAAGCTACGCACAAGTTAAACGAGTATTAAGAATTGTGCTAGTATAACACGAGTGATAAGATGCTGTAACGCCTTAAAAGATTGATACAGGAGAGAGTAAATATGTTCACTTAGCTTAAAAGAGTCCTGCAAACGAAAATACAAATAGAGTTTGACCGCAAGCAGGCCAAAAAGATATCTAACGTCAGCTCTCTAAGAATTATTTTTCTGGGACGGCGGTCGACGATAAGGAAGCAAAAAAAGCTCTCTAGACTGGAGACAAAATACTACCGGAGCGGATTTATCTTCTTAAAAAATTATTTATATTATCTATCTTGCACTTACTAGAGGTCGAGTGGCAACACCGAAATGATGCCGTGGCTGCGATCTTGAAATACTATCGTATTCTTGAAAGTGGGCTACTGCGTGAGCAACGTAAATAAACAGTGCCCAGTGACGGGTTCGATAAAGAACAAATAGCTATGACACCGCAACTAGCCAAGAAAAACTATAGCTCTCCTGAGCCTTCACAGCATAATATCTTGCTGGAGAAAGCTGGAAAATACATTGAGAAAGTAAAAAAGCCCCGATGATGTTTTCAATGCTATGGCAACGCGCAGCTTTCCATAAATTGTCGAACGGAGAAATATGGCGAATATAAGTCTACCCTGAGACATTTTCGGGACACGCACTTGAAGGATCGAAAATGCCATATGTATGATGAAGAGCTACTGCATGAGATGCATCTTCGCAGACATGCAGAAGATGTTCATCGACTTTGTACTGAACGGAGTTATTACCCCAGAGAAGACACTGGATCGGACATTGATACGGATTGACTTTTTAAGGCTTCTAGGTCTTCTTCAAATGGAGTGAAGGAACTAATAATGGGGAATTTTCGAAGAGAAATCAATTTATTTTTACCCCGCCAATGCTATTCTAATGTGAGTATATATCTATTCGGTCGTTCCACCACACATTGAGCTCATACATTATGATAATGACAAGATACTAGTTCCTTCGTTCTCGATTCTCGAATTCCTTTTACGTAGATTGATTCTGTTCCCACTCTGCAAAATATTCGTACCAAACTGATAGTCTTGTCCTTTTGGGGTCTTCACAGTGAAGCCATATAAATACTTCCATATTATTCAACCAATTGATTTCGGTATTAGAATCTTTGGAGATTAGAGGTACAAAGCAAGCGGGCCCCGTGGCCTTTCTACAGACGAGACTCTACCTCGGGTCAATGATTGGCTCCCAGGGAGATGACTAAAGTGTCGTCAGTCGCAACAATAGAACCAGTGTATCGCGGGACTTCCGCCGCAGTGACCTCCAAGCCAAACACATCAGAGCTCAGGGAAATTTTGACCCTATATTCATCCTCAACTTGTATGCGCTGAACGCCCTGCTGATCCACATGACATTGTCTCACTTGAACAGGTTCCTACTATCCCACGCAACGCCAGTTCAGAGAACCGAAAAGCTGCAGAGTACCCAGGCTATGCTAAATATTAAAGGGGGAATGCAGGTATGCAGGTATGAGTTGTTCAGAATGTGCTACATTGTACACACCTCCATCGCCAGATTCTTCAAAGTCTGCAGCATTCCCAGTGCCTATAAAACCTCAGGCTAGGTGTGACCCCCGGCTTGTCAGAGTGAGTCGATGGGACACACGCAAGAAGTCTACAAAATTTCCTACAACAGATCCACCAAGGCTGAGGGCTATGAACTGAACGTTGGGTTGGAATGCCAGATGGCGAGGAGTCATTCCGCGCGACGGAGAGGCTGAATTATCACTTACGACAGGCTTCCGGCAGTCCCAGGTGCAGTCTACTCCAATACACCCTGTGCATTAGCTCCAAAAAATATAAACGTGGCCGAATCACAAAGCCTGTGAGCCTTATATTGCATCACCTGCTTGATGCAAGGTGATCCGAATCGGGTTAGAATCAATCGAGATATTTCTGTTAATATCCTGCTGTTGTCATCATGAGAGCGCTCCTGTGACAATTGAGAGGATGGGGGATATGAGATCACGTGAAAGATCAGGTAACAATGCACGAAGTGGCAAGGATTTCCTCCTCCTATGGGAATGGAAAAATATTGACCCCGTTCTAGGCGCGTTATGCCTTGAATCCTTGGAAGCAGGCGCAGAGCTGGGTTGTTGAGGCGAGCATGCGAACTGCCATGTCAGATGCAGGAGGCTCCAAGGGAGCAGACCAAGAGACAGCGGAAATAGTGGATGTTCAACAGCATCAAAATATCATCGTACCAATTTCTAGGTAACTAGGTAAAGTATAAACACATGGAATGGGAGATCAAACCGTACATATGCAATGTTCACAAATCACAGAGAACCACATATGCTGTCAATTAGACGGCAGCTTAAATCAGGCTGTTCTTGCAAAAGACAGAGAAAGCTGGGAAAACACATGAGAGACTTTAGTTGCAATGAGACGTAGTGAATCATCAATGTGGGCAAGGCACCGACAGCGCCCTCTTCGTTGGAAAATCGAAAAAGCTTAACGACTCCCCACGTCCGTTCCACATCCAATGGATATTCTGAAAGAGTCCAGTAGAGTTTGTGGATACTTATATATTGAAGCTGATTCAAATCATTATTCATGGCAAACTTTTACAAACGAGCGTGCACGAGCAATGTCTCCGGATGTTTGCACAAGTAGTCACCTTCTCCGAAACAGGGCATGGATATCAAGTGTTCTGGCTGCACTTGAAGATCTTCATGGTCCAGGAAATAGTTATCCTTAAGGGGAAGGAGCTTCTGTACTCCATCATCGAATACATCTTCGCAGCCAACATGACTTGAATCATCGGAGCTTGGAGCAGGAACTGAGTACTATCCGTTGTATAGAAACTGCAGAATCTGGCCAAATATATCGGATACGTCGTCGTCTATGGTAAATGTGTCTTCAGAGGCTCGATTATAAGGACAAAGGATGCTCCGAGCGATCCCGGTATGCACGAGGAACCTTTTTCGATTTGGGCCAACCTCCAGGTATACAGAGGGAGAAACGAAGTCACTGTGTCCTTGAGACAAAAATATCCTAGTAATTCCCGGATAAATGTACCTACTTCGGCTCTGTATGGGACATTCGGAAAGGTGCCATGAGCTTTATGCTCCTCCAGCAATTCAGCGCGACATGAATTCAGGATGTGTTGTCAACGCACTGACTGCAGCATATGTTGATTAACGGTACATAACAGTGATATAAGTAATCACTTTGAAATTGCTTATAAACAAGCCACGTTTCTTGTACCTGAATTGATGGCATGGTAGATTCCGCCATCACTTTCCATATTCGACACAAGCTGGCCAGGAGGCTGACTAAAAATGCTGGTCGCATTCCAAGGTATGTATGTCATGCGGGGTAGGTCGGTACGTACCGCTTGCATACTGTCGACCTTTCTTCCCTCGGTCAGTCTCACCCACAAAAATGAACCAAAATCGGTGTCGCAGAAATTTTGCCACATTGATGTCAAATATATCAACCGCAGTTCATGCATCGAGGAACTGAAACAGCGTCGCACGACGTAGGCCGGTACAGTTTCCTTTACGGACTTAGGCCGTATCCTGATGATATGCCTCCACCGCTCGCTGGCTTGGTGGATAGCCTACTGCATTCTAAGGCAGATTAGCTGATACCTTCTACCGCCAGCGTGAGCGAAAACAAGAGACGGTGCTCGAGGCCCGTATTCGCTCATTTCGTCTCCTCTCATTCTCACCTTCGGCTCACCCAGGACTTCATTTTTCTACTGACCAAAGAATGGAACAAGACTCTAGCACCAATGGCCTTGCGTAGTCAAAAGAGCGCACTCCGTTCCGGTAATGAACCATGCTTTGCAAATACTATGGTGTTTCGGAGAAACCGTGACATTTAGAATCAGAAAGAGCCATTTAAGGCGCATTCGCCCCTTATTTCATGACTATTCCTGGAATGCTACTGGCCACAATTACATGACTCTGAGACGCTCATCAGCCTTCATATGTTCAATTCCTTCTGACATCTTACGGCATCATAATGACCAGAAGCTCCCGAGGACAGTCTAAAGCTGCCGGCGTGGGAAAGAAATCACTCCGACAGAAAAGAGATCGACGCAAATTAAGCCTAGAGAAGAAGTACCATGAGTACAGTAAATTATGCGGAGCAGACAGATGCTTGGGAATTCGGATTCGAGAATCAGGGAAGGTGTTTATTTTCTCGACGGATACATCAGGATTTTGGTCATTTCTTGCTTCTCAGCTAGTATGCCTCAGAATTCCTATTAAGTATCATTCTTTGAGCTCACTTTACTAGGGCTCTCACTATCCAATACCAGTTCAGAGAACAGCAAAGAACCTCTAGATGGTGAGAACGAACTCGATTACTTGCGGTCATGGCTCTTTGATGTGGTATGGAAAACTAAATTAGGGATTGGAATGATAATTCCTCGAAGTGCGATATATGAATGTATTCAAAGTACATACTTGCCCATAGAATGATCGTTGACTATATCCAAACGTCTCTGAAGAGAGGGGTTGCGCCCCGTTACAAGAATTGATCGAGATGGCACTAGCAATGATGAGGAGAGAAGGTTGAGGATATCCAAAGAACAGAGCATGTAATAAAAGAAGACGCTGCCTAAAATACCAAGGAAAGTTGCAAGGTTCAGTACTGTAGACAAAGCTTCATATCTCATGCTCTTTTTTGATAGCCAATCTCTCCATCTTCGGAAGGTCAACCTTGTCCTCCTCTTCAATTCCAGGAGCCTTCACATCCTCATTTTGTTCTCTATTAATTCCATCGTCTCTTATCAAGAGGGACCCAACATTGAACGTCATATCACGAGGTTTCCATCCTTCTTGCAAACCTTGTATGATGGCCCTTCGAGATACGTCAGCGAAGGCCTGTTTCCAGCTTGCAATAAAATCCTCTGCTTCTTCAAAGGAGCGAAAAGATTCATAACACGCATTGGCAATTCCTTCAGTTGCTTCTCTCGTGCTCCTTAATAATCAGATGTTGTGTTTGCCTAATAAGGAATTGAATCTTACTCCCAATCATTGAAAATACCAGTAACTTTGCCAACAGCAACAGCATAGTATTTGCCTTTATGCATTGTCATGGATCTCCCTGTGACAGAATTCTTGAAGGGTAGGTCGAAATCTTCAAACCCTCTTTTCAGCATTCCATTGTAAGCTGCTTCAAGTGTCATGAACTTCTCGTGATCAGCGCCGGTGTACTCCATCACTCTTGGATGCACTTGGCTCCTATACGACTGGTATATTAGCATAATACGCGCAAGTCGTTTATTTCAGAGTTACCAAGAGCAATATATATTATAGCAGGCTTATCAACACGTCCTTTATAAACCCGTAGAATCCCCCTGGAGCCATGGATGTCAGTACAATTTGGAGAATTTTTCGGTGGGCGTGGAGACGGACGTGGAGGCGGGATAAAGGTCGGATTTATCTTCCTAAGGTGTTGTGAAAGTGGGGTGTATTTGCTGGATCATGAGCCGCTGTGATGCAAGTACAATGGGGAACATTAACGTATAGCTTAAATTAGAAAGAAACATCTGAGCGAGGTCGAATGAGGCGTGTTCACCCGAACCGATCCAATAGCGGGCGTGGAGCCATTACTATTCGCGCCAACAATGTTTCAGATATGGAGGCGTATCGCCATGATAATGCTCGGACGGCTGGAGGCTTGTAGCCAATCAAGACGCCCCTCCATTTAAGGGAAAATATGAGGAGGCTATCCACAGTTGAACAGTTGGGATAAGCAGGGTGGAATTGGAACGGAACACATTATGATTAGGCAGATCGCTGACTGAGCAGCGTTTCGCAAAACTAACTTTAGTGAATAACAGTCATCACTCCGGGATACGTTGGAAGCTTGCCAAGAAAATACGCTCGTACTAACGCACGCCCGCCACACCACTGTTTGGGCAGCCGCCGCCCCACCTGACCGCCTTGGAATCTTCATCCATCACAGAGCAACAATTGCGGGACGAACCATGCGCTTGCAACTCTTCCCTAAAATATAAAGGTCTTTCTAAGTTTTGAAAGAATCCATCGGAGATACTCTTTCCTCATTATACGAACACGGATATGGCTGAACCCATCGGCCTAGCCTCTGGAATCCTTACTTTGGCGACGTTTGCATTTCAATGCAGCGTTTCACTTTATGAGACAGTCGGCAGTTTCCGTTCGCATCCAAGGCGTGTGCGCGACCTCCTAGGCGAGCTGGAAGCCCTAAGTTCCGTGCTGGCTCACCTCGTTGACCTCGTTAAATCGAACTCCCACGTCGATATCTCATTCCTGGACCTGCCGCTTTTGCGATGCGGTAATGTTTGCAAAGAGTTCCAGCAGGAGGTTCTACAATGTGCATCGCGGTCAGACGATAGTCGGACAAGCTTCCGTGACTGGGCCAGACTGACGTATATGGGTAATGATATTGACGATTTCCGCGACTTGCTGGCTGGATATAAAGCCACGATCAACATTGCCTTGACCGATGCAAACCTGTGAGTCCCCTCCAGCTATGACAGTGTCATCTTCTGTTTTGTGAGCCTCTTTTTGGTCTGGTAGCTAATCCCCCACAAGGCGTCTATCAGCGGCTGCTGTTGAAAATATCGGGGACTATGAGAGTCTTATCCAAGATGCGAAAGAAGACCTAGGAGCTCGACTCGAAAGCATTGACAGGAAGTTGGAAGAATTGGCTGAGAAGGATGTGACCCAGTCTGGATCAGATACAGCTGAGCTGCGGTCGCTGAGAGAAGAGCGCTTGAGTACAGAGAAGTGCCTTCAGATCTGCGCCCAGTTGTCAAGCCATATTGATCAGATTCAGCTGATGTCCGACAAGGCGGGTTCATCTCAGGAATCAGGTAGAGCCGAAGCGTCGCCCGAATCAGTCACAAATGAAGGCCTACAAGAATGCAAAAATAGCTTGGCTGCGACGGCTACCAAGTTGGAAAAGCATATGCGAGATGTTATGGATCGGCTACTCACTAAATCAAGGACTGCGATCTCCTCTGATGAAGATGCCCATGATCTATCGAGGCTGCGCGATGAGTGGGAAGCCGCTCGACAGTGCTTGGATATTTGCTCGCGGGCGGATAGTCACTTAAAGGAAAACGTCAGCGTCATCGAAAATCATGGCAATGGCGACTCTCTACAGTTTATGGTCTCCGCGAATGGGAAGGTTCTTCACGGAAAGAACCGCGGCCTGGGTTGGAGGAACAGGCAAGTGGGAGGCTATATGAGCAACGAGTCAATCCAGCAGTTATCGAAAAACCTCGCGGCTATTCATACTAGTCACTTGAGGGGTGAAGTATCAATTTCAGAAGATGGTTCCACGCCAAACGAAGGCGATGTGGTGGAAGGTGAGACGACCGCCGAATTCAAGGAACGATACGGGCGAGGCTTCACTCTGAAAACAGCGCACACGCCAGACACACAGTCTTCTCTACGCAGTGCGAGTAATTAGTGTGTTGAGCGACCAGGTGGCGAAACATACCACTAGACCGGAGAGGAACTTGCTTTGTCGGTAAACTGTCTGTTCTGCTGGGAGATCCTAATTTTCTTTTTTTTTTTTTTTTAATTCAGAAATCATAGTTTACTTTTGCTTTCCTCGCCGCAAAGGCTTCTGGCTCAAACGCCAACGTAACGGGCTATTCTATCATACCAGCAAAACTGACAAATGTACTCACCCCTTCGAGAGACTGCGACTCACATGCCTGTACTAGGGATGATGGGAGGCCAGCGCGGACCGAAGGATGAATATTTCAAGCCTAGATAGCCAAGGGTCTGTATTGGACTTACGTCCACAGCTTTCGGTTGAGCTTGGCTTTCAGTCTTCCAACTGGCGTCCGATTTAGCCTTGCAGCCACAGTTGCCTGAGATCTCTGGATTTACTCCGGTATATGTTTTAAGTCTCCTGGTTTCTGTCTCTATAATACATCATTATACCAAACTAAGGCCTAATGTCGGTGTTTCGCCGGTCGATCCCGGTCGCTGTCACTTTGAAGTGCCCGCGTGATCGAATCCATCGTTTCCTCACTGGGAACCATATCGTCGCCCAATGCCATAAACACCGTATTTGTGCCATCTTCGATCGCTGCATTGAAGCACAGCGCAGGGGGGATCTGGCGTAGGTTTTGGTCATGGAAGGTAGTGTGTCGCTCCTGCGCGTTCTTTGCCGCCATTCTTTCCACGGGAGACAGATCGGATGGGTCGACCTCCATTTGGTGGACCACACGGTTCCATTCACCGTTGTCATCACGTGCACGGAATATTATTGTCACTGGGGGAGGTTTGCCTATAGCCCCCAGGTCAGACCCAGCAGCCTTTTCTCCCCTTTGGATACCGCCCTGCTCCTCTGTCTGATTTCTGGTCTGCTAGCACCCGCAGGCGTGTCCGTTTATGATTGAATGGGAGCTTCTGCCGCCGTGAGGTCTGCTTGCGAGGAAATAGGGGGAGTGATTCCCACCACGCTCTCTTGCCGTGCACTTCCAGACATGGCATGAAGTTGCGGCGAATCATCCGCTGGTATAATCTCTGGCCGTTGTCTCACCGGGTCTCCTGTAGACTTATCTGGACCTACCACGGTATCTCTCGCCTCTGTGATTTCTGGTAGACTGCTCTATATCTGATCCAGGCTGTGGTCTCTGCCGGACCTGGAGAAAGTCAACCGTGGTGAGAGGCCTTGGCGTTTGATCTTGAACACCTTGTGCCGGCTGCAATGACGTGTTTATTTCCTGCTCCAAAGCCTCCTGTGGTGGCGGGCCTAGGAGTTCAGGTGCTCGTTGGCGCCGCCGTTGTGTCCGGTCATATGGTTTCCACTTTTCCCTTCCTCTCGTGGCGGCTATCCCAGAGTACCGGGTGCAGTGGAATTGACTGTAAGGTCGGTGAGAGCCTTCAGTATAGGCAGAATTAGACCCACTGGATACCACTGCACACCTCTTTCTCAACATCACTGTAAGCCTATCTCAAAGTACCGGGTGCAGTGTGCCTGAATGCAAAGCCGGTGAGAGCCTTAAGTATGGGCAGAATTGGACCCACTTGACCTGACTGTAAGCACTTTATTTTATACGATGAGGCTTAAATTTTAGTAAGTTCTAAGTTTATTGATTTTCTCTGGTATATTTTAATTTTAGCTTATATAATTGATTAGAGTATCTGTATAATCTAATCCTAAATAGCTAGTTAAACTTATTTTTGTTAGGGTATAACTAGGAAGACTTATTTCTATATAAGTTTAATCTACACTGTATAGGGTTTTAAAGTTATCTCTGAAAATATTTCTTAATTATACTCGCTGAGGAGAGAAGAGCCGGCGCTTGATCAAAGGCCGCTGAGGGGATCCACTTTTAGCACAGCGAAAAGCCAATGACACCAGCCCTCAGTGAGGAGTGCTCACTGGGAGCCGGCGTCCGCAGCCCCTGGTCGCCTCCCTGCACTTTGTCTTCGTTCTTCGCTTATCTACATCTTAATCTTAATTTAGCTTCCGCAACAACTCCTCCCCATTCAGCCATCGCTCCAAATTCTCCGCTACTTCCCGGTACCATCCATTCAACAAGTCCTCTTCACAATATCCCATCTGAATGCCACAAAAACAACAATTAGCATCATGCCATAACTCATTTTGGTGAAAACACTCGAATACTCACATGCGGGGTTAACAATACTTCACTTCGCCCCTCCTTGCCCCATGCCGTCGTGCGCCATGGACTATCCAACGGTAAAGGCTCCGGATCAAACACGTCCAGCGCCGCACCTCGAAGGCGACCCGCCCGTAGTGTATCCAACAAGGCTGCCTCGTCAATCAATGGACCCCGCGAGGTATTGGGGATCAACGCCTGTGGTTTCATCTGCGCTAGCTCAGCTGCCCCAACAATCCCCCGACTGCGATTAGACAAAACACTATGCACAGAGACAATATCCGCCTGTCTGAAGAATTCCTCCTTCGACGAGGCGGCCACAAAGCTTTCCACGGGTAGATCTTGTGCCCGAGCCTGCTCATCGGCTTTTTGCTGGGTCAAATTGGCCGACCACACGATGACTTGCATGCCAAACGCCTGGACCGCAATTTTGCCCACCTGGGACCCCAATCTCCCCAATCCCAGCAATCCCAACCTTTTCCCTGAAAGAGTCATCCCGAGTGATCCCTGCCACCCACCAGCTTTGACTGCTGCATCATCCCGAGCCACATGTCGCGCCAGTCCGAGGATCAATGCCCATGTATGCTGCACTGTTGAGTCGACACCGGGCGGTGTGCCTACGGTGCCTGCCACCGCGACACCATGCTGGGTCAGCGCGTCGAGGTCTAGCGAGAGATTGCGCGTGCCCGTGGTCAAGAGGAGTTAAAGGTTCGGGAGGGCGGTGATGGTGGATGCGGCGAAGGGGGTACGCTCGCGCATAGCGAGTATCACGTCGAAGGAGAGGAGGCGTTGGATGAGGGCATCTTGTTGGGTGGGATCGCGGGGGTCGAGGGTTTCGGGGAAGCTGGTGATGTCGACGCGGTCTTCGAGGTGGGCTAAATGAGTGCGGGTAATGCCTTGGTGGTCGTCGAGAATGGCGAATTTAGGGTTGGATGCCATGCTGGAGGGTGGTGGGAGTATGGTGGGGTTTTGGTATCTAGAGGCATTCCCCGCCTATGGGCACGAAGGTGGTATTTCAGCAAGGGTGAGTCACTGATACTGTATTATGGACATTCTCAGTCCCGGGCTCACCTTTAACTCTTAAAAAGCTAGTTGCGTAGTTAATTGAATCAATTCAGACCACAACCTGGCCACATTTGTCAATGAGTGCCTATATGTCGTGCTTCTATCTCGGGTAACCGGCCCCCTTACAATTACATAGTTTCGGACCGCTCCGCGACGTCCCGCCACAGCGGTACAGTTCCTATTAGGTCCCGATTGAGTCGGTGAGATAATACGGACCTTAGCGGGGCCCCAAATTAGTCAGAACCTTTTATGTCCTGTTGAACATTTTTGGGTCTCGCTGAGCTAGGTGCCCGTTTGTTTCGGGTACCGAGCGGAAAGAAACCGCAGACTTACGTGGGCCAAAATATGTAACCTATCTGCAAGAAGAATATTGGCTATTTCTCGGACAGTGGCAGGCGTAGTGGATTACGGGACCTGCTGGCGCCGGTGCTTTATCCGATGCCAACTCTCCCTCCCTAGACTTTCCGCTCCTAAATTTTGTGCTGAGCTGTTGAATTATAAAAGGGATAACATCCTTTGACTCAAAAATTCATACGCTCTGAAAATTTCGCTTAGTTATATCCAGAGCCAACATGTCCACAATGCGCGCGATCGGTACGTTATCACTCACCACCCTAGTCTTAACCTATAAAGATAATGGCCATGGAAGCCATCGCAGATGTAGCGGCTGTTCACACTTGATTATTCTCTGCTACCTCTAGAGTAATGTGAGCATACTAACACCCACTAGCTATCGAAGGCGGTAAAGGCCCTGCTACTGCGATGTATATTAGCGACATCGCTAAGCCCGTTCCAGCACCGGGCCAAGCGCTCGTCAAGATCCGCGCCTTCGGCCTAAATCGCGTGGATTTACTTCAGCGCGAGGGGCTATATCCAGTATTACCACCCCACGCGCCGGAAACCATGGGTGTGGAGTTTAGCGGTGTTATCGAAGGATTTGGCGATGAGGATGCTAGTAAAGTGGCTGGATTCATAAGTGGAGATGAGGTGTTCGGATTAGCATATGGTGGTACGTATATTGCCGATGAATCCGAGAGCGACTTGTATCCGTTGGGCTAGTGGAAGAGGAAAAGGGTATATGATTTGAGCTTACAGTGACTGAATAGGTGCCTATGCCGAGTATATCGTGGTCTCGACTAGAATGCTAATCCATAAGCCAAAGGAGCTTTCATGGGAGCAAGCGGCTGGTATACCAGAGGTATGTGGCCTGATATCACATCGATTGGAAATATTAACATCGGTTCTCTATCTATTATTCGAAGCTTATGCTAATGTTAATAATGATGAATTACTTCTAGACCTGGATCACAGCGTCGCAAGCACTCTTCATCATTGGCGAGTTTAGACATGGCCAATCTATCCTCTGGCATGCTGGCGCCTCTTCGGTCTCTATTGCTGGTATCCAACTAGCTAAAGCTAAAGGTGCTTCTGCGATTTATGCTACTGCGGGATCGACAGAGAAAGTACAGTTCCTGGAAAAAGAGCTCGGTGTAACGAAGGCCTTTAACTACAAGACAGAGAACTGGGCAGCCAAACTTCAAGAGCTCACTAGTGGTGTTGATCTTATCGTCGACTTTATTGGAGCACCCTATTTCCAGAGTAATCTAGATATAGCGGGAAAGAATGGGCGCATCGTGCTTTTAGGCCTTATGGGTGGAGAGAAGTTATCAGAGGGTGTGAACATTGCGCCATTGCTATTCAAAATGCTTCGTGTGGAGGCCAGCGGGCTCCGAAGTCGGGATCTGGATTACCAGGCAAAATTGAGAGATCTGTTTGTTGAGTATGCGTTACCAAAGTTCTGTGATGGATCGTTCAAAGTACATGTTGAGAAGGTGTTCTCATTTGAGGATATTGTGAAGGCACATCAGTTGTTGGAAGATAACCAAACAAAGGGCAAGATCATTTGCATGGTAGGGCCCCAGTAGATCAATCTGATAGCTATGTGATGAAATGCGATTGCTTCCTCTGGAGTTCATTTTGGACCACGTCTTTCGTACCTCAAAGTATGTAATGCAGGTGGATATCCATTCTCCAACAGGCCGGCACCAGGACGTCGTCTGATCTAGGTGATGATTGAACAAGAAAGTGACTCCCGCTCAAGGCCTCATGCAGCAAGTTGAGAGTCAGCAGTGCATATATAAGCTCTTGATACATATGAATTCCAGTTACGTTCTTGCGCAGATGCTACGTAGCGCATCGAGTCGACTGGGATCGACTGGGAGGCTCAACCGAAGGTAAGAGAGGTAAACCAGACACCGCCTCGCGGGCTAGGACGGTCAATGCCCTGCTAGACTTTGCCAAGGCGTCACAATGGTTTCGGAGTCGCGTGCCACGGGGCAGCCTAACATTGGGAACGGCAATTAGGCCACGAGAAGCCGTGAAGAGGCTCTAAGCTCGTTTTCAAGAAGTGGTACACTCAACTTGTACGTACAGGGATATACATAGTCGTAGTAGCCTGCATATCACATTCATTTGTGAGGGGTCAGGGTAAATGAAATCATCCATCCATCCATCCATCCACTGTAGATCATGCCATTGTAAAAGGCTTATGAATCACACTCTGCGGAAGAAAGTCTGGGATGTTTTCGAATCTTAGTATAGCAAGCAATGCAATGCAAGCGAGGTGTTGTGCCCTCTTTCAGCTACATGTATTTTCTGCCTCAGCTATGCTCTTGATAAACCCATCTATGCAGTACCAAGCGACTACGCGGTCTGCTGTCGGCAACATCGGAGAAACATCTCTCCGATGATAGCCTACAAAGTCGGGCTAAGAATGAGCATCAAGACCGGGGGCTATGTTTGTCAGCAATCTAACATGTGGATTTCTGCAGTTAGATTCGGCGACATACCTGTTGTAGAAGTAGCCAGCTGCCCGAGTACGCTTCCAGACACGCAATCACAAGCCACACGACAGTCATGACTACAGCGGAGTGTGAGATGGACAGAACATGAGCTCGTGCCCGTGAATCGGGAGCCGTCTGCTTGACCCTCCACCAAGACCAACAAGTCGCACCAAGGTGGTCAGCGCAAAGAAAGAGTACTGCTAGGTGAAGCTGGGGGGCGGGCAAGAAAGGTGCCGATGGCTGCGGCGGTGATTTTGGCCAAGCCTGAGCATACAGCGAGCAGAGCGTAGAGAGTAACAAGTCGCTGCGGTACACCGCATACACAACGCTGGAAAAAACATGATGCGGAGATACTGTTGGAAGTAAGCCGGACTCTGTGGTCACTGAAGGGCGTGAGCCTCTGTGATGGATTTGTTTCCCAACTTACTATTTGTGCAGACGGAAAGACCGCTGCTAGATCGGATAGGACTGGTGTCCACTGCACACCTGCATTGCTCCATCGCAAGGATACGAGAATAGCCAGTGTGACACAAAGAGACATGGACATGACCAAGTTGACTTTTCGATATACTCTGTACTGCGGCAAAGAGTGATGGGATTGGACAGCTCGAATGAGACTCGCAAGGAGCACACAGGTGATGGAGATAGAATCCATCATGATGAGCAAGTCCATTGTGAATGCGGAGCAAAAGAGACTGGAATGCGAAATCAATCAGACAGGCAAGAATCGAATTATATTCATTTTGACCTCACGATACGACCCCCACGTTCATGCCACCATGCCATGTCACCAAGTTTAACTCCCAGGAGTAGGGTGCCGGCTACTCGGCAGCACAGGGCCTGTTCGCGACATGACGTGGATAAGTGCATCACGGACAGAGAAAGGCCACGATTAATGTACGTCCCATGCTGTATAAGTACATAGCTACTGATCTCCTGAATACCATCTTCGCATTATCGTTCTGACCGAATCGAGCACCTGTGTTCAGAAACTGGGCTAGATTTGGTAATTTGCTCACGGAATGACCAGCCTTGATCCCCATTGAGCTGCTATTTGCTTAGTCAAAGCATTTTATTGAACGAGATTGCCATTCGTACAAGGGAAATCTTTGAGTATTTCTCAACCTTCTTAAAGTGGTACCTTAACGTGGTTGGCGCAAGGGTAGGAAGCTCAACATGACATTTCCAACGTAGATACTGCCACATCTCTTGATGTGATTAGCTTGATTGTAATGAATCTCCTGACCAGCTTTTTCTTGAGAAATTCGGCACAGAACGATTGAGTATGTATCCGGTCCATTGTGGGGAACGAGGTCAAATTGGTCAATCGGCCTCGCTATTTTATGTAGTTCACTTCTAACGCTGATTTGATGTGTTTTATTTCGTTTTTTCGATCTGGAGGTCGCTTTTCTTGCGGCCAAGTCATTTTCCCAATCCCAAAATGGCACTTTTGCCAGCAGATGTGAGCTTGTAAGAGACAAGAGCTTGAAAAATCACTCTATTACTTCAATCCGTACCCTCTCGCAAAGCATTTTACTACACGCGGCGACCAAACCAAAGTCAAGATATTTTTGTTTGGCACATCAAAAATTAGTCATTATTGTTATAGAATGTCAAGGATGACTGGGAAGTCTCACTTCATGTCCAAAATTGATTAGGAAAACTGATGCCACCTTCTTTGGGTCGTTTGTTGAGTAGCTTCTGCAGTGCTGCGGGAGGAGCCCGGAGCCAAAACATGTGCCTGTTCTGGATGAAGATATTTTTATCGTTCTGATAGGATAAACACCCTATATCCTGATGCGAGGGTCATTTTGCTGCACCTACGGCCTTGTTCGCTGGAGTTCAACTCTATCGAGTAATCATTTATCGAACTGAAAGCCTATATCCAAAACGTCTGCTTAGTATAAGAAAAGAATCTTTTTAAGACTTTTTTGCCTTCTTTATGCGGTGCGTATATTATATTGTTGTAAAGAAGGACAGTTTGGCAGAGCGAGTGTGCCGGATCTGGGAGTCCGCACTTTAATCGCACGAGGAAATCCTTCTCCCGATATACGTCAGTCTCTTCCGAAAGACACCAGCATCAATGGACTTTGATCTGGCCCTCGACAATATCACGTATTTGGAAGTATCTACTACACGAATCTAAGGGCAAGGAATCCTTCTATTGCGAAACACCTGGAGCCCAGGTTTGTCGGAAGTCCTATACCTGTATCACTTGTTACAGGCTAACGCGGATCTGAGATGTCAAGGTGATATGAGAGTCCATCGAAAAAAGGCCCGTGAAGTTGCCACAAGCCTTGTGGCATTTGCTGCGATCGACTACATCTATCTGCAGTGCCACGGAAGATATGTCGAAGTTTTTCCAGAATGCTAAGGTTTCTAGTCCCCCGGACACCACCTTCTCTAAAGCCATGCACAAGGCATTGAGAGTATATTTTGCGCTGCCGGAATCAATGCAGGGGATATGCGTGGTTTATGTCAATGGGTTTGAAAGTAGGGCGGATGTTGTGTACAATCATCAGCAAAGCACGCTGAAGATTCACCACCGATGGTTGGACTTTAACGACATACACCAGCAGATGTCGTGCCGGAACTGGACTCTTCCCATTAGGGAGAGGAGAGCGAAAAGCATAAAAGCATAAAGCCTTTTTTTGCGGCCACCTCGTCAAGGATCCCTTGGCCCTTTCCATCTCTTCGGTGTTTGAAGCGTCTAAGACCCCTCGAACCACCAAGATAAGATATATACGCCATATTCGACGTCTAATCCGGTACATGCCGCCCGCACCAGATAACTTTGACGCGCTCGGAGGGCGGCTTGATGATTGCTTGGGAAGATCATGAGACAGAGTTGTTCCAGAAACATAACGGTGGGGCGGCGTACCATGTGATACTCCATGAGGAAAGATGTCCCAGCATGAAGTGGGAGCTACTGCACTTGCACCCAGGTAAGTCTCGCTCGATCATCACATAAGGCTGGCAATTGATTCTGATACATGATATACAGTTCTGGACTCGTCGGACCTTGCAGTCTACGGGTGCCTTCGGCAATTGGTTACGCAGCGGGCCAGAAAATGCTTGTTCGCGGACTTGGATGAGTTCAAAAGGTACTACGCGATGGTTTCACTGAACGAAAAATCTGCCTTCTATGGTCTCATTTCGGAGCCCGTGTCCCCTCTAGCAGTGGCTGCGAGTGGATACCGCTCGGCTCTTGGCGATCCTCCCGTTGATGCCCAACACAGACATGGAGAATTGGTTGTTTAGGTCCGCCGACGATCGAGAGTAAAGTGGCTTCATCTACGCACGAGCCGAAAGGCAAAAGACAGAAGTATATGAAATGAGCAGGAAGTCGCGGCGTTTTCCACTCTCGTATTACCATCACGTTCCACTGTCCCATAATAATACGAAAATTACCGAGAGCCATGGGTCACTTAGACACGGAGTGGGTTGTCTGTCACAGACCGTATGTTATCCATTTGGCCCTGTATATCTTCATTAACATTCTCTCTCAGTAGCTTCGCGCTGCCAGCGACAAACGTGACCCGACGTAAGCTTACAAGGTCACCTAGCGCCGTCGAGGACGTCTGCAAGGTCACTGAGCGTCGGCCACTAAGAGGAGTCAAAATTAACTGATTTAATGATTTAATGGATTTTACCTTGCACAAACTATATATATAAGGCTTCTTGGCCTTTGAAATGAATGAGAAAGTCACACGGGAGCAAACTTCCCTCAGATAAAATGATAGGATCTATATAGATGAGGGTGACTTATATCAGGACGGATGACAATGAGCTGCCGGTCAAAAATGAGGTTTTCCGAGGAAATTTGTAATAGATTCGGAGATTCTCGGTAGTGTCGATCGTGCTTCGATGAGAAGATCTTCATATCTACTGAACAGGATAAACAAAGTCGCTGTGAGGGACCTCAAAAGGTTTGATTGTAAGGTGAGCTTTCCTGGAACTCAAAGTTGGACTGTAGACGAATAGTATTCAAATTCTGTATTGTCGATGTGGATTGTGATCATCATTGTGGAGCCAGTCAACCCACTACCGAATCTATTGCCGGACCCACCGGGACTATTGAACATCTACCATCACTAGTATAAAGCAGTGAAGCACCTAACTGCGAATAACGAATCACTCCAGTTACTAATGTAGTTTTGGTATATCCGTGTGGGCCATCCTACAAAAAATGATAGCAGGGATATTTTCTTCTCTTGTTCTTACTTTCGGTTTTCTTTTTCAGCTCACCCTCCACTTCCAAACCACCTCTTTGATGATAAATAGTCCTCAATAGTACTGTAGATCAAATTACAGACCATTGAACTAAGTATCCAATTGGGCATCAAGTCATTACGACAAAGAAGTCTTGTCAATACCATAAATAGTTGTCTCTCATCTGACAACTGACTCGAAATTCCGGCAGATTACAACAATTGACATCTTTTACACTGAATTTATCAACACTCGTTAATTGCCATATCTCAATCATCCTTTTCTTCAAGTCAAAATGAAGTTTTTAACACTGCTTGCAATTTCCGCGTCGTTTGCAAAGGGGGTTCTTGCGCTCAATTGCAAGGATGGATTGAATTATTGTGGCAGGTCGATCAAACTCAAGGAACCTGAACGTATGGAAACGCAAAATCAATTGAGTACATGTCCATCAAGGATCATTAGAAGGGCTAACTTTGATCTCAGGTGGTGAGGAATATTCCGATAATGATCTTCTTCATTGCACGGAAAGCCCCGACAGCCTCCGTCGTGTGGAAATATGCTATGGAGGATGCATCGAGGCCCCCGCCGGGCAGAGTGACTACTGTGCGCGTAAGTACCGGAACTTCCTCCCCCACCCCAACTTGCTTTCCTATTATGTTTTCTTGCTTGATTTCCTTTGTGTAAATTAAATTTTCCCTCTTCCATCCACCTTGGCTAAAAGCTAACTTGACCACAGCGTTTGCTGGATTTATCATAGCCACTGCCACAGATAACTGCATCGAATTAGCAAGTAACGCCCATGGTAAATCGGTCAAAAAAGCTGAGAAAGAATCTGGGTCTAAACGTCAGATCCAGCTCCTGGAGGCTGATGTGGGGTTTTTCCGTTGGATGTCTATATGCCTCCTTGGGTCAGCGGAGGCAAACACAGGCAGAAGCGAACAGGCTGCTGATGAAGAGACGTTAAAGTTCTATGCGAAGACGACGGATAGACTTAATGAAGAATTGAAGGCGCTGAAGAAGGAACAAAAGAACTAGCATTAGGCTTTTTCTGAGATGTACAGAAGATGCCCTACCATATATTCGAGCTTCAAAGACTGAATCAGGCACCTGTCTTCCTATCTATGGTCTTCCCAAATGCTCAAATTTATCCTCATACAATCAGTATTCATTCACGATTTCTCGGTAGTATTTCTCGACCCTCCTATGATCATCTGACTCTTACAACTTTTAACGCTCCAAACAACGTCTATCGAACGAGGACATAAAGGGGTAAGAAGAAGGCCAGGTACAGTAAGTAGACCCTCGCTTCTGATATTTCGCCGAATAAGGCATTGGTACACATTCAGAACCCACGTCCCTAACCCATCGTACATACCGTCATAGTCTACGAATTAATTCCGATGTAAACGCAAAAATTGGTCGCAGCGTGATTCATCGAAGTAGACTATCTCTGTCTTGGGCCAACCAATAAAGAGCGGCATGGCGAATGCTGGCTATTGAATGGCACAAGTTCTGGACAGGGCTGGCATTCTCACCGCATGGCTGAGACGGAGTTTTCGGTCGATATCTGGAGACGAATATTTGCGCAGCTCCAGCGCCTCTGAGCATTTTCAGCCAACAACCAGAGACTGTGCCAGAAGCCACTTTTGGACAAATTTAAAGGCTGAAAGCTCGAAGTGACATTGCAGGGTTTGGAGGATCAAAATTTGAGCTCGAAAGGGGATAGACATTAGGCAGTCCTAGCATTATGAACAAAGGATTTTGTGTGGCATGAGGCCTTGCAGTATTTATTACTCGCGACGGAATAGATACATACAGTAATAGGCAAACTAACGGAGTTGATGGATTGGGGAAAGTATTCGTTATCAAGGAGGCAGGGCAAAATGCTTTCAGGCGAAGAATTGAGTGGGCAGAGAAGCTATTTGCCGAGGCGAGTTGTCCATGGAACGCTTCCTCAGCCTAAACCTACATATTGGCTGCGTGAAAGCCGTTTCACCATCTTCGGCAACATTGAGGTCAATACTATCCCAAGGGACCTGGTGCAGTGATATTGACTGCAAAGTCGGTGAGAGGCTTAATGGGCAGAATTAGACCCACTCGATACCACTGCACCTTTTTCTCGACACCACTGCAAGCACTTTTTTTTCTGTACGATCAGGCTCAAATTTTGGTAAGTTCACTAATTCTCTCTATCGCGTTTTAATCTTAGCTTATGCAATCGATTAGAACGTCTGTATAATATAACCCTAAATGGTTATTTTTTTAAATTAATTTGAATAGGGTATGTCTAGGAAGGCCTACTTCTACACGAGTTTGAGAGTTTAAAGTAACCTCTAAATATATATATTTACTAACTACACTATCTTCTATATTCCTAGATCTGTTGATCTATCTATCTAAATTTCTTATATAGTTAAATAATTCTTTACTACTCTTTCTTCTTATCTAATCTTAGTCTGTAAGTAATATAAATTTGCTATATACTTAGATCAGATTATCTCTTATTTCTAATCTATCTTCTATAAGTATAGTACTCTTTATAGTCTTGCTAGGACTATATAAAAGTATATTCTAGCTTACTAGCCTAAGGTTAGTGAGATATTTAAATATAGTTAAATAATTAACTATTGAAAAGGGGAATGCGCTGTGGCAGTCTGTCAAGTAGACGGGTCGAGAGAGAGAACAACACCAACACTAGTCCTAGTAAGCTTCAGCCATCTTAGGGTAGTGGTCTTAATGAGCAATAGCAAAGGATAGCCAAAGAGAGGACACCTCTGCAACGGGGAACGCGTTCGGGAGATATGTGTAGTGTGTTATTCGTGTAAGTAGGACGAACGAGTACTATCTAACTTGTAGAAGCCTCAGATATCAGGCTTCTACATACTCATCACCTATTTCCCCACTACAATAGTAATGAAGACAAAAGTATAATATCAACTCTAATGATATCTGTATTCGCTTATATATAGCGTATTGTCTATCAAGGATCTGAATAGTTACTTGATTCTAAAAGAGTGTCTATCCCACGATCTTGTTAAATATGTGATTATAGTGATCTATATACAAAATCCTGTATATTATAATCCAGTTCTTTCCGACATAGCCTAATTTACAATACAAATACTATGGCAATGTGGGCAGGGGCTGAAAACCACTAACACTGAGATAGTGGTAATTTACCTTATATCAGGTTGACAAATTGTCCGATATCCCGAAGTACTTCCACTCCTTTCCAACCAGCCACAGTCTCCTTGTAGTCTGGGGCCGCCAAGCTCGTTGAAACAAATACATCGCCAGATCAGTTTTTCCCGTCGTGATGTATCATATTCTCTTGATACATGTCGTCATGTTTTAGCACTTCCGCGTCTGCGACCAAGCTATCGGAATTGTCTGAAAGAACTGCTTCTTTCATGTACCTTGGTAGTTCGTACCCTTTCCGCAACTGCTCTCAGCGACAACAAAGTGTGTGAACGTACCTTGTTCCTCCCTCGTGACATATTGTAGTTAGGCTTGAGATGAGCGTCTCAAAAAGGTTGGCATGGCCAACTATCACGCGGAGGTGTGGATCGCGACTAGTGACCTCTTTAGCGAGTTTAGCGCGACATATATAAAGTAGTTCGACCGTACTACTGTAACTAGTGCTCATCGGTGTTGTAACGTGCTGTAACTCGGTTACGGTAGATAGCAGCAACTGCTAGATGGCTAACGCACAACTCATTGGATGACAGCTTACGCTATATCAATAAGGAAGAGTTTGTGGGCCTGACGACGTATTTATAGGTGAAACTGGATCATATTAAATGAATCGCGATGATTAGTTGTCTGTTTTAGCACTGGGCATTATTCTTAAATGATCCACGCCACCAAGCCCAAACCGTCGCTTAAACTTAAAATTTCAACGTACCAGCTAACTTGAGGCTTTTGGATATACTATGATATATCATATTTCTCCCCTTCTCTTCCTCGGTATTGTATATGTAATAGTATGACGTCAGCACTCTGAATACTCCACATCATTTAATGGAAGTTTGTCAGTTGGAAGCCAAAACCCCAACGCGGGTACATATGGAGGCAAGCCAATCATACCAGGTAGTGCTGCAAGATCTGACTTTACACTCGTTTCCTTATTGGTTGTCGCTCTTGACTCAGGTTTGCCACAGCGAAAAAGAATCGTGAACACGTCAATGTGCTCGAATAACATTCGTATACCTGAAAGACTTAATCTGTGGCGTGTCAGACAGAAATCACGACATGGCAGGATGCCTATCTGTGTCGCTTCTTGTTCCCTTACCACATTAACCAAGAGAAAATGCGGTAACTGAATTCTTCCAACGGCGAGATTTGTCAAAAGATTGTTCATATTCCTTCAATTCGTTGTATGCTCGTTCAGAAATGTGCGAAGATTCCGAGGAAATCTTTTCCCAATACTCATCGTCAGGGGCAACACGCTCACAACCGGTTGGTACCAAACTCTCGAAGTCAATTGCATCCAGCAATTGGAATGTTTCCGGGATATCGGAAATGTTGGTTGGGGTAAAATCAGGCCGAGCTGGCTCCGACATATCGCAGTTGCTATGATTGAGTCGGCACTCTTGGTGATACAGGTAATGAAACCAGAGGATTCTCGATTGCAGACACGGAAGAATTAAATGGATTGAAGCGTTGGCATGTATGAATAGGATTTGCTATTTTCTTGCTCGAGTTGGACCCAGCTAAATATACATTTGCAGGGCTTCAAAATAACCGGTACATACGTCTGTTATGGGGTTACAGAGTGCCCCACACTGCGAGGGAGAGGGTCTCGGTCATCTAGTATATACCACCCCGAGTAGCGCATTCTTTCAAGGTGAATGGTTTTTATCTACCAAATTCTTCCTTTATTATCAGCTACACAGCGCGCGCGACATGGTGGAGGGGTATTTTATGCTACGGCCTATGGAGCCCTTTTGATGCCCTTTCCGAGGCAGACGCAATTTCATATATGCAAACCTTCGGCATGTGTAAATTTTGTATGACATGTAAATGCCGGTAATTCTAGAACCTACTACAGTGGCGTTGCAAAAGTTTGAAACCCCTGGCAGAAAAAAGGGAGGTCTACCCCACATAAATCTCGCTGACAGCAAAATGGTATGTGAAAGAGCAATTGGACTATGTCTAACTTGGAGGGCGGTAGGGAAGGCGGTATACAAGGGGGTTTCAAACTTATGCAACGCCACTGTATGATGACTGGCGCTCGCTGCCTTCGAAATTAATAATAACCGGGGCTAGTCAGCTGATGCACGCTTTTTCGGTTCGGCCGTACATACGCGCCTTGGCACCAATACATCTCGACACAGCCCTATTTCCCGAACATTCCATAAACCCCGCATTGCATTTTCGGGCCTCTTCTTATGACTCTCCGACAACTCAAATATTCTTTAATTCTTGCGGGTCGATCGTGGCCCACAGTTCCTATTGCCAGTCAGTCATTAACCCGGCGTTGACAGAGTTTGCGTATTGTTGGTTTTATATACACCATTTGCACATTTGATCCATTTCAGACCCCCCTCCCCTTACAAGTCACTTATGTAAAGGTGTTTTACCCAGAGCCCCGTTATGTCTATAAGTTGTACCCATCCGCTTACCGCCTGCGGGAACTCTACCTGATCGACTTCTGATCGAGGATGTTGACCAAACATGAGGATTCATCCACCTCTGTACATCAGCGCAAGTACCACATGACCTCCATTCAAAGTTTAAGAAGAAACGTTTCCCCTTGTCCATGTGTTGCAAATCCCTTACGTAAAGTTCCTCCGTATATTCGCTGGAAAAACCGCGAAAATGAGGTCCCTGACACAAGATCAGATGAGTTGTACCCGGTAAGTAGCTCCTATCTTTGTCGATTCCTGTCTTCTATACGATGCATCCCAGCTCATTAGCCTCAGCATCTGTTTGATGGCTTAAATTTAGGGAGAGACGAGATAGAAAGTATGGCCATATGGAAGAACCAAAATGGATGGGATAAAGTCTTACAGCAATCGCAGTCATGGCTGTTTTACATTCACTTTAGGTGCTGTTGGCCTATTTGCGTTTAACACAGATTGGTAGGCCTTTTGTTTGTTTAACTCTGTATCGAATTGTTGAGGTGTATAACCGGGTAATGCTGTGAAAGAAATTTATCTCAACATTGCTGATTCAGCTGGGCACATTTCTCATTGTTGGTTGTTGCCCATGACTCTAGGCAATGCGGCCAATAATGGCAAGCCTTCTGGGAGTCGTTGAAAATGAATGCTGGGGAGCTGTTGGAAGGTCGAGTTGAAGGTAGTCTTTGAACCGTATTTCTTCAAGGAGCCGCTGGAAAGTAATGTCGAAAATAATTAATTTAAAACAGTTCTGAGAGAATAATTTCCATGAGATGATTTTGTTCTAATGCTTAAGGAAGAATTTTAGGTTTTCATTGCAAATGTCTAATTTAGATTCGGTGAAGGAATACTGAATTCATATTGTTTACTTTGCTTTCAACGTAAGAAGCTTTTAGAGCTACTTCTTGGGGATAGTTGAAGGGATCGCTGGAAATTAGTTTTATGGTGGTCGTCTTTGAATGTACAGTATCAATGAAGTGATATTGTCAAGATTTTGGATTCTGAACAAGCTAGCATCGGAATTGGCCATTCAACACAGAGATGGATCGATTGTGTGTGTAAGTGTACAGTAAGTATGTCAATATCCGTTGAAATAATCTAGGGGCTATAAACTGCGTGTTACATCACAGCTCTTCCGAGAATAATCGAATTACCATACAATTACTATAACAGTGTTGGTAGATGCTGAATAACCAAGGGCTGTGGAGATTCCACATTAATTTACCTCTCTCAAGGTTGACAAATTCCATTATCAGAAAATTGCAAGTAAACGATAATATAATCCTTTCACCGGTGTCCAGTACAAGAAGGATTGTAAAAAGGAGTAAGCGCTAGATATAAAATTTCCATAATCGTGAACGGGCAGAGAGCGTTATTAACAGACGTCAAAATATTATGCTCAAGCCGGCATTTCAATCAATAGTAATCTTCTTCATCCCCGAGGCAGTAGCCTTGGGGACTATAACAGAAAGAATGCCATTCTTCAAGCTGGCTTTAACATTGTCCTGGTCGACCCGATTCGGGAAGGCAAAGGTGCGCGAGAATTCGCCAACGGTCCGCTCACTAGCCCAGTAGCGGTATTGACTGATATTGCTCTTCGCAACAGTTTCCACCGCCTGTTGATTGCCGTCCTGCTCCTTTGGTTCTGTGTGGTACTCACGTTCTGTGCGACCCTTCACAACTAGAGTCTGCGGGTCGGTGAATCCAATATCGATATCCTCTTGAGCGATGCCTGGTAGTTCTCCATCGAGATGAAAGGCTGCTTCGCTTTCGCGGACATCAAATCTTGGAGCGAAGCTACGAGTTGTGTTGTATTTGTTGCTTCGATGGTTGTCGTAATCATCAAGAAGACGGAAGAGAGGGGCAAAATCGCTCGTGGCAGGGAAGCTGGTTCGGAAGAGAGACATGATGGTCTTATTTCTGAATTAGAGGCAAAGATTGTTTTGGACGTGATGCTTTTAGATCTGTAAATATTAGTTGGAGCTGATGTTGGAAGGGAAAACGGCACGGGGGCTTTTATAGACCATTGACAGTTTCTCGATGTTTCTCGTGCTTTACGTCATTGTTTGGAACTTCGTTGATGCAATCGTTTACGAGTTGCCCTTAACTTCCAAAGTTGTAGTAGATGCTTCTCTACGTTTCTTCTACGAGTCACATGATGTCAACATCAAGGAATCATTTGCCACTCCCCAGCACGAACATTCTAGAGGAGTCATATAACCAAATATGGCACAGATCCATGAGCATCTCACGTAGACTGTGCAATAGATGACGTTGAAATATACCAAATTGACATTCCTACACCATTCCGACCTCACCGACACCACGCCTTTCTCGCAAATTCCACACCTTGTTGACTGGACGATTTCAGAATACCTGATTCGGACTAACACCAACTAACCAATTACTTTAATGTCTTCGGAAACCAATTTTCTTGATAGAAGGATGATTGTCCTCTACTGCGTTGTGTGATTTGGGATGACTTCGTGCCACGTTGCCATCGGCCACCCAATCTAGCGCGGACCATAAAGAAACTAGTACAAAACGCTCGATAACTGATCAGATCATCAGGACAGCACAAACAAACCATTCCGGGCAACTTGTCAACGTTGTGGGTCAAAAAGGTGGAGGTACAGTACAAGTCGAGCTCATTCCATTCACTTCCACCTACAACCTCGCCACTTCCCGCTCTTGGGCCCACAACAAGTGATGTCACTGGTGTAGCACTTTCCCTCCATCGAAGTCGTCGACCGTGGTCCAGACGCACACATAGAACTTCACGCTCGTTGTGCGGGAGACCAGCTATGATGTGCTGCAGCCACCGAGCCATCTGTTCCGGTTGAACAGCTGCCTGCGACACATTCATACAATGTATCTGTCGTTAGAAGAATGAGTGGGTGTGCTTTCTTCAGCCCAGGAGATATAGAACTTTCCCACGTGACTCGATTTGCAGTACAGGTTATTTTCACGGACCTTGCAAGCAGGTTGGTGTTAGGAATTGTATTCGGATATGCAGCGCCGAAACTGGTCCTGGTTTGAGAGGGTCTTTAGCACAACCAGTGTACTGACTAGGAGCTACGCGAAGGGTTGAACTCTGGGTGTGAGCGTAGGTGTGCACGTATCATTCTGATATAGTCTCCGGATGAGTCAGGTGTCTCTCGGTCGCTACACTCTCCGTCTAGGATAGCCATCTTAGTTCTAGCTATCATCAATTCCAGACGCCCGATCTGACGTCCTCTGGTAGACGACCCCTAACGCTGGGCCCAGCAGGGCTTCAGGTATGCTATCTAGACACACTGCCTAGATCAATCGCTTTTCCAAAAACCAACGCCCTCAAAGACTCTGTTGGAAATTAGTTAGAGTGCTTTCATTCCTAATTTCCAAGGCTATCACTCATTTCAGCCGAAAAACTTGCTGCTTGACCTGTCAACTGTTGAGAGCCACTCTCGTATTTATTCTATTTGCTTTGTCTTTGTTATTTGCTTGTTTCCACCTTAATTCCTACATTATGACCTGACCCCTATATATTACTTTAATTCCCCTGACACAGTTCTTTCCTTGGACTGTTTTTCCCTTAGTTCTCTGTACAATTTCAACTTTACTAATCTCACTTTATTCTCATCTAGCGTCTAGTGTATGACTAAGCCAGTCATTGACCATGATACTGACAGACTCAACCTCTGCTTCAGCATTGCGTCCATCACAGCAAACATCGTAGCTCTATCATTCAGTACAATACCCGACCACTACGGATCAAGTATCTG
Organism: Penicillium sp. S1701; assembly: GCA_023626415.1. NCBI lineage: Eukaryota > Fungi > Ascomycota > Eurotiomycetes > Eurotiales > Aspergillaceae > Penicillium > Penicillium sp. S1701. The sequence goes on from JAMAGY010000076.1 coordinate 46,016, forward strand.
CAGCCTAATAGCAGTTTATTCCTGGCCTTCTCATTCCTCTGGCCGGGATCCAGAGCCTCGTGCCAGGGAACATCTTCCTCGCATTCGCGGGGATATTCATCTTCGTCCCATCCTTCCAAATAGCGCGGGAATTATCATCGGGCTTGTGACAGATGCATTCCATTCATTTCTTGGGACCAAAATCTGTGCTGACAAGGCCGAAATCAGCCATCTCAGCACAATCTGTACTGTACTGTAGTTGTACAGTATAAACTGATTAGGAGTTTCATTTGCTCTCGAAGAGGATCAAGCTCTAAAATCCATTCATAGAAAACCGATTTTCACTAGCGGCCAGTAAATGCCAATATTAATGAGGGTTTTATGTTTCTTTTGTTCACTTACAGTACACTAACCCTAAACACACCGATGTGGATATTCAAAGCCGCTAAAGGTGTGCTACGGATCGCCCGTAAACCCCTTTCTTGATGTTATTTGGTGGCACAGGTTTGCAAAAATTATGGAAGGGGCTCGAGGGTTTCTGTGGTCCCCTGAAGGCTTCTCTTGTCTTCTTTGGGTTTCTAGACTTTCTGTGTTATGTCACGTGCTAAGATTACATTGGCCGTTGCCCACAAGGTCACATACACTATATTCGTTGCTACCCGTACCAGGGGTTTTCCAACATTCTAAGTTTGACCAACTGACCAGCCTCTAATAATTCTTAGATGCTGTCTAATTTACATTTCGGATCTCAGCACGGGTCTCAGCAATTTCAAATATGGATCAGCGTTCTGTATTTTCTCGGCTCAAAAACGTGCTACCTTCGACACGACGGATCTGTCACCACTGGAAGTCGCAAACAAGATCAAACTGGACTCATCATCAAATTTCCTACTCCGTTCGGCTCTTCACCACCTGGGCAGTTCTGATATTCTGGCTACCGTCTCATGACAAAATGTCGACAAGTATCCGGCGGGAATCAAAGCATCCAACATTGGGTGGTTGTCAAAAAAGTGGATTTCATAAACTTGATTTCGGTAGAAAACCATCTTGGTCATATAACGCCACGAAATTTGCTATGAAAGCCTCGCAGAGGGTAATCAAGATCTATTGTGCCAATTTGCGTGGGGTAATACCCCGCGCTTTTGTCCCCATCATACATGCTGGTTGTTTGCGTCGTGCAAATTGCGCGGAAGAGACGGATGGTATAGATGGGATCGGACTGTCTCAATTCGTGGATCGTCAATCTTACAATCCTGGCTTGCCTCTACTTTCCTGCGCTTCGTTATGCGAGCTCCGTTATATGGTAGCCTCTTCAAGCCTGGCAATGTTACCTTCCATTGTGTCTCCATTCTCGGTTTTTGGCATGATCAAAAAAGTCAGCGAGGCCACAAAAATTGTGCTGTTTCAGAGGGCCTATAGTGATGCAATTTCGAATTCAAAGGAAGTCGAGCCATTTGATTTACGATCCACCAGGAGGACTGAAAATGCTGAAATTACCCGATACACGATTACTGGAAATAAAGTCGTGAATCAATATGAGTTTCTTGGGGAGCTAGGGCGCGGTAAACATGGAAAAGTGAAGCTGGCATATGACTGGAAAGGTTGCCGGAAAGTTGCGATAAAGATTGTGAGACGAAATCTACAGCAACGCTCATGTGCTAAGCCTTACTCCTGCTATCAGGAGATTATTGCGCTTGAAATGACTCAACACCCGAACGTGGTCGGATTGATTGAAGTCATTGACGATTCTGCTTTATCGAAGATATTTATCGTGATGGAATACATGGACGAGGGCAATATTATCTGGCGTAGGAGGGGATTTCACGAAGTGCGACCTCCCGAGAAATGGGACAATCCTGAGATCTCCGGAACAAATGAATTATTCCAAGGAAGCCAAAATCCTACGTTAGCCAGCGAGGACAAGCTGCTCAATAATATTCACACTGCTGATGTCAATGCCGATAGCCTTTTCTCTTCTCTCACTAACGGTTTTCGAATCGATGATGATGAGGGCCCATATATACCTTGCTTGTCCCTGTCTGAATCTCGGAAAGCTTTCTCGGACGTTGTGGTGGGGCTGGAACATCTTCACAGCCGAGGGATTATCCACCGTGACATCAAGCCTGATAATATTTTAGTTACTCACGACCGTCAATACAAAATTTCGGACTTCAGTGTCTCGTATATACGGCACCGGGAGCTCAGCCAAGATAATTGGACAGGGAAGCCCTACAAGACTCAGCCTGCTGGTTTCGACGAACTGTCCAAGACAGTAGGTAGTCCAGCATTCCTTGCGCCAGAATTATGCTACATCGACGACGAATTTGTACAAGCCATCGGATCAGTTCCGGAAGTGACGAACGCTATTGATGTTTGGTCGTTGGGAGTTACTTTGTACGGGTTCATATTTGGTCGACTTCCGTTTCTCGCGGAGAACGAATTTGTCTTATTCCGCAAAATTACAAGTGAGGAAGTGGTTATTCCGCGAAGACGGCTTGTCTGGGCGCCAAATGAGGAAGGGCCGGTTTGTGAAGAAATTAGCGACGAATTAGTTGATCTTATTTCTCGCCTGTTAACAAAAGACCCGAAGAGACGAATCACTCTAGCTGAGATCAGACATCATCCGTGGATTTACCTAACCGATTAACCCATATTTCTATTGACGTCCATAGATTATATGCCTAGTCGGTTCTGACAATGAAGTCATTATACTCGATTCATTCGTAATTCACTGTCATTGCCCAACTGAATATACAAAAAATAACAAATTAATTGCTGACCAACGATCACCTACGGAGCTAAACGCGAGGGTGTCGTAGCCGAATCGCAACGTTAAGTGGTGGAACCAGGTGATGCTGTATACGTGGGGATCCAAATTTTTCTGCACTCTCGCAACACATAAAATTAGTGCGCCCGGTGAACTTGTTGGGGAATAAATCATGCGTGTTAGTTGAATATCGTTGAAAAACATTAAACACCGTAGATGAATGAGGATTCAAGGTTTACAAACATAACCCTGGGTCAGTTTTCATTCAACCATGTTTCTGAAGGGTTACATTTATTCATCGTTTCACTCTCAAGTTCCTGACATTGCCAATGATTTCGAGAAATTATTGAGTTCTATTCTACGAGTCTAGGTCCAGTATTCGGTTGCTTTTGTGAGATGCCGAAGAATTAAACGTCAACATAACTGTACTCTTTGTGATTATTTTCCCTACCCAGAAGCTCACAAATCGACCTGTTCTCAATCAATCACCACTCATTGTTCACTAGATGTCTCAGCATAGTTCGCTAAACTGGCCACAATGGGAGGAAGACAATCTTCTTCCCTGGCTGGATGCTCACAGAGAACTTTCTTGGGAAGCCCGTGCTGAGGAGTATTACGAGGAACTTGGGATAGACGAACAGTGGATTCCATCCGGGAAAGAAACACCACATTCTCCGAAAACTGCGTCTCTCTCGTGCGAGGGCGTACGCGCAGCGCAAGGGACAGAAGTCGCAACAACGCCTTCGACGACTTGGAGGGCCCAGGAAGGATTTAGCAGCACTTGCGAAAGCCTATCCTAAAGTACCGGGTGTAGTGGTATTGACTGCAAAGTCGGCGAGAGTCTTAACTATGGGCAGAATTGGACCTACTCGATACTACTGTATATCTCTTTCTTGATACTACTGTAAGCCTTTTTTTCTGTAGGAGTGAGCTCAAATTTTAGTAAGTTCTAAGTTGACTAATTCTCTCTGTTGTGTTTTAATTTTAGCTTGTATAATTAATCTAAGTGTTTGTATAAGCTAATCCTAAATAACTACTTTATAGAATTATTTTTGTTAGGGTGTGATCGGGAAGGCCTACTTCTATATGAGTTTGATCTATACTGTATGAGAGTTTAAAGTAATCTCTGAATATATATATTTACTAAGTATACTATCTTCTATTTTTCTAGATTTACTAATATGTCTATCTAAATTTCTTGTATAGTTAAAGAATTTTTTACTATTTTCTCTTTTTATCTAATCTTAGTCTTGTTACACGTTGCTAACTGGTCACTGTAAGCTAACCTCCCGTGGTCCTAATACGTACCTCAAGTCTACTATCCCGCAACTATACTGTTGCTGTGCTAAGCCTTACACGGGCTCGGGCCTTTAGGGCAAGTCTTGTAGGCGTGCCAGGTAGAGCGCTAAGTAGGTCAGTCCGAAGAGCTCCTCTACTTGTAGGATGTTCGTCATAAGGGTATACTGTAGAAGTAGAATCCAAAAGATATCCTGTAGTAACTAGTTGAGATTGATCACGAAGAACTAAATATATGTGTGCTAATGAGTGTCCTTATATATCTAGCCCTTCCTATCCTGTAGATATGATTCCGGTCCTGTTGCCAGGTCAGGTCCGTTCCGTATGAACGAACAGGTTATCACGTGAGTCTTTTACTATGTCCCTGCACTTATGGCGTAGTGTGAGTGACGGTCAAAAGAACGCTCGTTCTTGGGTTGCACTAGCCGTTTCGTAGTTTAGTGCGGTATTCTTTGACACGGCAATTCAGAGGCTGATTCTGGCCTTCATTCACGTGATCTGATCCTGCGCTTGTCCTAGGAACGGTTGGTCGTAACCTTTCCGTTATTGATCACGCTAGTCTTCCGTAATCTGCGGGGTTTTGCTGTGTTCCATAACATAGTATTTTAGATCTATTAAAGTATAGGACCAGCTATCTAAAAGTAGACCTTCCTAGTCATATCTTATCAAAATTAATTCTCAAAACTAGCTATTTAGAGTTAGTTTATATAACTGCTAGAGATAATTAGAAAGACTAAGGTTTAAAACTTCAAGAGAACTTTAGTTAACTTAGAACTTACTAAAATTTAAGCCTAATCGTCTAAAAAAAAGTACTTACAGTTATCTTAAGAAAGTAGTGTACAGTCGTCCAAAGTGAGTCTAATTCTGCCTATACTTAAGGCTCTTACCGACTTTACAGTCAGGCCTACTGCACCCGGTACTCTGGGATAGACTACAGAGACTAAAATAAAAAAGCTATAGAGAACTTTAGTTAACTAAGAACTCACTAAAATTTAAGCCCGATCGTATGAAGAAAAATACTTATAGTATGGTTAAGAAAGTAGTGTGCAGTGGGGTCGAGTAGGTTAAATTCTGCCTATAGTTAAGAGCTCTCACCGATTTGCAGTCAAGCCCACTTCACCCGGTACTTTGGGATAGGTACGCTTTCCCGATTGGAAGCGTTTGCATCTTTGATCCCCTGATGGACTTCCTTCTTGGTGGCCTCTTTGGAGAATTGTCCGCCAGTCAAGAGCCCATCCACAACTTCGTCCACCTTGCTGTAATAGGCTATGGTGCTCTTGCAGTTGTATAGATTATACAAAATAAATGCATCCAATGTAAAGGATTTGCTTCGTCTGCAGACTCGTTAGCGGAATTATAGCAACCATCACAATCAGATAGATCAACATTTTCTTCCCTGTTTCTTCGCTGCAAAGGAGGATGAACTCACGCCCCAGATAAGACGCAGACCACCACCACCGCTCCCCAACGACTTTATGCTCATGAAAAGACATTTGGATCTTGTCCGCCTTCGGTTTTGGAAGAGATCCTATGCCGCAAATGATATTCGTAGCTCGAATTTCTGCAGTTTTCCCGGGATGCCCGGCTGCCTTTTGTCTATCGAATTCTTTGACGTCTTCCAGATACAACATAACATCTGCAAGTCGAGCTTTGAGATAATGTATCTGATCTTCTGCCTCCATTGTCTCCACATACCGCCAAATCTCATGACCCTTTCGACCGTCAGTCATACTGAGAAACTTGGACGGATCAAGTAATGGAGAAGACCAAAATCCAGTCGACTTCCATAGTTTGGTGTGCTTCTCTAAAAATTCGTGCAAATCTGATCTCAGAACTCGATTGCTCTTCCTTTCAATTTCGTCCTTCCGGTCTGGAAGGAGGGTGGATAGTAGACTATCGTGAGAGAAGTGACCTCTTCACCTATCTCCATCTAAATTGGGAAGACCTAATGTCTTCTGACCTTCGTGATTGTAAAGGCGGGCCCTGAGATTCCTGGATGGCAAGGGAGGCTGGAGATCACCTGTCGATGAAAGCCTTCGCTTACGGCGCAACTCGGGGCCGTCTATCTTCAAAAAATCTTGGGGAGCATGTATTTGTTCCTTTGTGGGCGTCATACGCTGGCCATCGCCGTTAGGTGTGCAGGAGGCTGGGACAGGAGCATTCGGGGCCTGTGTTCGCTGTCCCGCTAAGGTGGCTCGCACGTTCGGCAGAAGTGTCCAAAAATCTATGAGCACCTTTCAGGATGGCCTCGACGTCTGAATCACCAAAGTCATTATCATCGGCGAAAGAATCCTCGGCTTCACTATGCAGGGTTTCATCGGGGTCACCTTCAATAGTTGGCCGATGTTTCGGTAGATGTGTGGTTTGGTAATTGCTGGAAGTTTGACCAGTAAAATAATTTCTATCTGGCGTCTCATCAACCACGTCCATTCTTCTCTCCGCGGGCACTAGCGTTATTGTTGGACTGAGCTGGCTTTTTTCGGTGACGGAATATGAAGCACCCGTATCCGACGTCGTACCCTCTTTGGAGGCCTCGGGGGTTGGGGCCTGACTATCATATGGAGTTGTAGCTTCTGAGCTATTTCGACTTGCGTCTTCTTCCATGTTTGGTGTTTCTGCGTCATGAGAACGATCTTGGGAATTCCTCACTTCAACACGGTTGCGGTCGTAAATCTGCGACCTTGGTTGACTGGATGGGGAGTCATTTACATTGAGATCCGCCCTTTCCATTCGTTTGTGAGTCTCACTGCCAGAAGGACGAGTAGAGGGTTCGAGGTCGTTCGTACTATCGGAAGACCCTGGGCGAACATGGGGCAAATGGCGCGATAATTCCATCGCGTCAATTTCTCGAAGAGCGGCGTCAAATACTTACCTTTTCCCATTCTTTCTTTATTTATGTCACCTAAAGGGATTAATACCCTCGTGATTCTATAAGCAGATAAGGCTACGTACTTGGAAAAGTGAGTTCATATGGGATGTATAGATAGATAGTGTAGGGGTATTTATGGAGGTGAGAAGCTGCCAGAACCTTGGAAGCGGCCAAGAAAACATCTAGAAATACAGCAGAGAAATCCATGTAATTGCTGTGTATCCTCCCACGTATTTTGTGTGGAGCTACCTACTAGTAATTTACGCTAACCGTTCTTGTTCAACTCTTCTGTATTCTGTCATACATCCCGCCTATTCCTTCCGATACAAATACCTATCATTGTCGCCCAAGCAAATGCCAGCTTATTTTACTTTCTTTTACAGCTGAAACTACTCTTCAACGTCACCGCAGCCATGAATACCACCCCACAACTAATTCTCGATATTGAGGATGCTCTAGTGTCTGACGAGAACCCAGCCCGTGACAATGGCACTTTCGACTATGAACGCTGCGCCAGACTACACAATTACTTAGTCGCGTATGGTCAGGGCTGGACACGATGCAGATATCGGCAGGTTTCTGACTCATCGGGCATCGGCATCGGCATCGTCAACCTTTTGACGATCCGATAGCCGATAATTATCGTCAATTCTTTTGACGATCCGATATATCTGATCTGCAAAAAAAATTGCCCTGCCGATACGATATCGGCCGATATCGTCCAATAAGCCGATATATGCATGTGGATACCACCTCGCTTATATTACTAATTAATTGGCCTTGTATACACTGATCTTGCACGTGTCGTGATATTTTTCTCTTCTTCTTTACTATTATCGCCGATGGTTTTATGGCTTTATTTAGTCGCCCGCAGCGTGAGAATACGCAACGTAATTATATGCTTATGAATGATGGCTATGAGGATAATACACCTCTTGAAGACCGACTTTCGGACTTCCCTACTATACAGTCTTCTTTTTCTGATATTTATGAGGCTGATACTGCGATTAGTATAGATATAGCTCTATCGGAGTCAGATATAGTCCTACTATCAGAGTCTGTTTTACAGCTTATGACTGATTTACCTACACCTTGTTAATGGCCGCCTCTTTCGTCGTTAAATGCCTCAGTCTCCTAATCAGCCTCAAAACGACCTCGGAAAACTCTAATTAGTTGGATATAGGTATATTTTATAATGTCTGTGGTTGATTATGAGTGGATAAGATCTCGTTCTAAGAAGAAGATAATAAAGGACCGTGTTTACTAGTGTAACTATTGTAGTGAATACAGACAATATAACTCAAAAAGAGCAGATTTAATAACTAATATAGAGGCTTATCTCCGCAGAAAGTATTTAATATTTGTATTCTCTCTATTAAACCAGAGCTAGCAGCCTATAATTAAGCAGTTATTAGCTAAGAAGCTAAAGCTATCAGTGGAAGCTCAACTTGAGGCAAATATTCTTTGATGGATTGTTGCAGAGAAGATGCTATTTATAGCTGTTAAAGCTGATAGCTTTAAGAAGATCTTTAATAACCTCTAGATACCTGATCTCTTAGTGATATCATCACGAAAAACTGTTAAGCGGAAACTGTAAGATGAGTTCGAAATACAGCGTTCTCTATTGAAAGAAGAACTAGCTTTAATATACAGATCTATTGCACTATCTCTAGATCTCTGGATAAGCCAGAATACTATCTCTATTATTAGGATTATCGGCCACTGGCTTATACTAGACTTCATCTATAAAGGTAAGCTTTTCTATTATAGGAAGCTCTTAAGAAGCTAATTTGATCAAATAGAGAGAATTCTTGAGTTTGCAGAGCTGAAAGGAGTTCACAGCGGCGAGAATATTGCTTATGTAGTATATAAAGTTCTATTAGAGCTTAATCTCTAGTAAAAACTGATCATAATTACTGGTGATAATGTCTCTAATAATGAAGCTATGATTGATGTGCTTGATGATCTTTTACACTAAGATTCTTCTGGTGGCGATTAATATCAGTTTAATAGTTATCAGAGCTATATCTGCTGTCTTGTATATATTCTTAATCTGATTATTAAGGATATTTTGCGGGTACTAAAGTCTGGTACTGTTTAAGAGGCTAATATTATCTGTGATAATCTTAAATATAAGGAAAATCCTCTTCCTGACTCAGCTCTATTATGCCTATGAGTCTTTGTAATATAGATATCCCGAAGTCCTTAGCGTTGAGATTAATAGCGAGATATATGCTATATTATGTAGCTTAATGATCGGCTAATTCTATATGATGTTGAGACACGCTGGAATTTAATCTATGAAATACTTTATATTGCTCTTAAGGCAGAGAAGCAGATTAATTATTATATTAAACTGTAATCTGATACTCTAATCCCTGACTTCATACCAGAGGACTGGTATCGTCTTGAGTAAATCTATTGTGTATTAGCTAGCTTTTATAGTATTATATAATATGTGTCTCGAAAGCAGCCTCAGATCAGTATGGCGATATCTATCTATTATGACCTTTATGATCTACTTAATGATAGGAAAGATAGAAAAGGGATATATGTAGATCTAGATCTTGATATTACCGATGTAATTAAGAAGGGCTTTGAGAAGTATCAGAAATATTATGTCTTTATAGATAATACTGATGCTTATTATACTGTATTAATTCTTGATCTAAGAGTTAAAGAGAATCTTCTGTTTACTAATCTTAAAGATGGCGCGCAGGAGATTATTGATAATACTCATAATACTCTGCTTAAGAAGTATTCTAAAGCTGATATTGAGTTGTCTTCTGATGCTGTTAATACTATGTCTACACTATCTGACGATGATCCTGAGAAGCGTATGCTATGGCGGTTACAGCTAATTGCCAGACAGCTAAAGCTAGCTTGCTTTGATATTGATGAATACTTTACATCATTATTAGAGGATGAGATTGAGACTACTGGAGATCCTGAATGGCTTCTTAAATGGTGGTATGCTTATTGTCAGAAGATGCCTTAGATGGCTGCAGCTGCACGAGATTATCTTGTAATTCCTGCTTCTGAGGTAGCTGTTGAACGTCTCTTTAGTTGGGCTTGTGATCTTTTAGGGATTCGACGGTATTTAATGAATGGGGATACAATGCGGATATTGATGCTGATAGAGGATATTATATAGATGCGGAGGTAGGATTTGGCCGTAAGAGGTATATAGCTACGGTATTAGCCTTGGTGTTGTTTTATTACAGTTATTATAGCTTATTTACAGCTTTTATTTAAGCCTAAATTGTATTGAGTCTGTTTTAGTTACTACATAGGCGTGGTGATAGGCTATAATGGTAGTTATAAGTATTCAAATATATATTTTGGAGATGTGACTGAGAGCTATACATAGAGGCCCCTGATTGGCTGTCCGGGGTGACTCAGCAGCTCCAAATGCCCTGATTGGCTGGCCCACGTGACTCTGCAAATTTGACGATATATCGGCCGATATATCGGCATCGTCAAGGGGTTGACGATCCGATAGCCGATAATTATCGTCAAAAAAATTGCCCTGCCGATACGATACCCGATATCTGATCTGCAAAAAAATTGACCTGCCGATACGATATCGAATCGGCAAAAAACCGATCCGATATCGTCAAATTGCAGATATCGTGTCCAGCTCTAGAGATATGGGGTCTGATGATGAGGCAAATCTTCCCCTTCCAGACACCCAAACGCGAGTTTCGGGGAGGATTCGAAAGCGCCCAAGATGTGATGATGACCATTTTATAGAATACTAGACTGACAAGTACTTGAGACGAATATTTAAATCCTTCGCAGCCTTGTGACTTTACCCGTAACTGGAATACTCAAAGATACAACTTGATATTGCATAAACTATGCATTGCACGAGAACCAGCTTGTTTGCACTGTTTGTGTGCCCGCGGGTTCGGGTAAAACCCGGATGGGTTGAGAGTCAGGATCCGAACCCAACCCGCGCGATGTCTCGAACCCGACCCATAACGGGTTTTGGATAGACCCGCGACGGGTAACCAGCGGGTTGTGTCGAGGTCTACGTACCTAAAAATATAAATAGTGAAAGATGGGAATGCTCGCTGGCAGTCTGTCAAGCAGAAGGATCGATCACGAAGAGCCAACACCACCACACTCGCAGAGTGCAGGAAGAAGATAGGCAAAGCGTGACACTATAGAGGATCGACAGAACGAATAGCAGAACCTTTCAAGAGCAGTATATCGATACCGCAACCTCAGCAGCCTCAGTAGAACATTTTCAAAAGGGGGAACATAGTTTTTGTTAATGATACAGTACTATCGAACGAACGCTACTTAATCTCGCGAAACAAAACGGTGGCCTTGTTGCTAAGGCCCCAGTCACATGACTCTAGGATACCGATGTTGAGAGCGGAAATCCCCATTACAATAGGTATTTTAGAATAGTATATTCAAGTTGATACTAGACGTAATTTTTAATAGTTTCTATATTGTTTCACGGCCAAGCTTTCCTCAGGCTGCTTTTCGTAACTGACTACACTAGGGTGTAGTCATGAGCGGTAGCTCGAACTTGGGTTAGCCAAGACCGGGACAAGCACCGACGAGGCTTTGAAAGTTACTACACTAACCTTGGAAATACTAGTAGTATGTATATGAGTGGATCTTGACACGTCCGAGTTACATTCAAGTAGCTCCCAGTTCTCAGCCTCGCCTTCAAGACCCGGGTTCTCAGCCTCGCCTTCAAGACCCGGGTTCTCCGCCTCGCCTTGTCCTGGGTTCTCAGCCTCGCCTTGTCTCGTGTTCTCAGCCTCGCCTTGTCCTGGGCTCTCAGCCCCATATTCAAATTCCAGGTGTAAGTGCATAGTGTATATTTAGTAACGTGAAGTGCTTAACGTGGAGCCCTGCAGCCAATAGCACTGTCTGAATTCAGGAGGACTAATATATGCATGCCTTAAAATGGGATGGATTTACTTCACAGCCAACTCACTTGCTACAAAGGGGAACTCGATATCAACCTTGTCCATCTAAGGATGTAGATTGCTTTCCCATTGAAGAGATGAACCCGAATAGGACCTGCGGGCTTCGTCATTTTGAGAAACAGTTCTGCCTGTATGAGATCGGCATTTAGTTTGCATTCGAAGAAAATCGGGTATGTTTGCAGTCTCTGAGCAGTATATAGAACGCTGAAAGCACACTGCATCTTGTTATCGTTTCCAGTCCCTACAACATCAACTTCAGCTTGGCTTGTTTTGAACGAGAAAGACCTCCAAACCACAACTTAAATTTATAAACCCTATATTTGCACGGTTATATCTCTTGCATAATTGCCAAAATGAAGCTCAACCTCAGCATTGGAATGCTCTCTCTCCTGGTTACCGGATCGGTTGCTGGGACCAAGGGTAAGTTATATTCCTACTAGTACTATTACTAGCATAGCATCCAGGTAGTTTATCGAATTGAACTGATATTCCGAGCTAAAGGTTACTATACTTGTTATGATTCCAAATGCCTTGCCAGGTGTAATCCAAAAGATGGTGGAAGAGATGGAGATATCACCGCTGGGCATGCCAATGGAAATCCATGGTGCTATCTTCGAGACTATGGATTTCGATCGGGTAGCGCATCAAGCTGCACGGGTGTCACGGGCTGTACTATAGCCCAAGGTAAAGGAGAGTGTTTGACCAAGGATGAAAATGAAGATCAGGGTGGATGCTCGACCTAAGCTCTAAACTTCAATTTATTCGGGCCTCTTTTCCACTTTGTTTGGGGTGGGGGGGGGGCTATTTGTCATTGAATTTTCTCCTTGTGATTTTTCTTATGTCGCTCGTTATTTCAGGGTTCGGCACGGATTTGTTTGGCAGATACTACTACCAGTAGTTGTACTAGTACTACTTGCTGCCCGAATGACCGTGTTCCCTGACGCAAGTTGAAGCTGAAGCTTTTATATCCATTCATTAGACATAAACACACAATTACTTCTCTCATTTTGTCTTAGAATTTGTAAAGTGACACTCAAGCATTTGAGAATCGACTAGTGGGAGTCGACTAAAAGTTAATTTGTGGGGGAGTTTGATGAGTGCTTCTGAGAAAGCTGCATCGATATCAAAGAGGGGAAGCACATAATGAGATAGTTGTTATCTTTGCTGACTGTACAGTATTTAATTCATTTCCTCCAGTAAATCTCAATCTGAATTCAAAGACCGCCGCTTTTACCCTGTTTTGCCCAAACTCCGATATCATGAACGAACCGGTGTGCTATTCCAGGTTTGATATTCCCAGCTATGAAAAAGTCTACCATTTGATTACGGTAGATCTGTTCGATGTCATAGCCATTTGCAATCGCCAGGTCCCGTGCCTTTTGGATTTCATTCTTAAAGCCCTGTTGACTATATCTGGACTGCAGCCAATTACTGTAGTCCATCATTGCTTCATCAAGCGGACCGGGTATCGCGATCGAATTCGAACTTGAGACGCTTGGGGGTTTTGCGATGTCACGTGGATTAACGCCATGCGCACTCTCGGGGCGTGCTTTGTTGTCGAACGAGATACGCTTTCTATCGTTTTCATTGACACGTTTTTCTGTTTCTTTATCTTCACGTGATTTGTCTTTATCGGCATGCAAAAATCCGAACAACTTCTTCAATTGCGAGCATTTTTCCGGCCCCAACGGTTCGGGATATCCCCACCCTTATCCTCACGCTTATTCTCGGAAGTGGACTGTTAGATACTTCAAATCCAGGCGGCACTGATCAGCTGGCTCACATTTGATTGCTTCCCAGTAACCTGATCTCCTGGGTTATTGTCCATCCAAGATACCTTACGAGGTACTTGAATCAACGTTGGTCCAACCTGGAGCTTTCCTTAAGGTTGCTCGGTGCTCGATAGATTTTAAGTGATGGATCGACGTTCAGAACTGTGGGATTTGTTTGTTGGCATTGCCACTTCGAGCGTAAATCTAATCCGTATGATATCGAAAATAAAGCTAGGGTGACGGTTAGCCGTTTCTTTATATTACGCTAAAGTAGAAAGGAACACCAGCATGCTGTCCAATCCTTACTTTCATAGATGGGAGAGTTTGTGTCGTGACGTCACTTTGCTCCGTGAATCTGCGGCTCGTTTCCGCATTTATCTATTCCTAACTATACTCATGATATGCGCCCCTACTGCTATCCAGATATTTTCTAGTAATTGTCGTATCTAAAGTTGGAACCGCAGCGCTCTAGTATCATAACCACGAAGCCTGACGAGGCTAGTTTCCATCTTCTCCTCTAGGTTGAAAATTGATAAATAATATGACAACTAATTTTTTTTCTTGACCGACTTAAATCTGCTTCCTGTCGACTAGTCTATCGTGCTAAATATCGAATATTATTTGAGCATTGCTTAAAACTTCATGGTCACGTTGACGGTTTCCGAGCGCTCCGCAGAGTTCGGGCTAGATGTATGCAAGTACCCGGAAGTTAATCGGGAAGCAGGGCAGTATTAAGAGAAAAGGAAGGTTATGGCTTTCGAGGCCACGCTCGTACTGAAGGGTCTAGACTGCAGCACACTCCCAAATCACTACTTGATTGGCGGCTGAAAAAGCCGAAAATTGGACCGATATTAGGGTGATCCTCCTACTTGAAGTGGGTGTAGATAAAACAGTATTGCAGAACAAATCAGCCTGCGCTCTCTTATCATGCTTGCTATAATCAAGATCAACGAGTGCAAATTAGGGTAATCAGAATGATCTACGTCTGATATCAGCTACAACGTGCTTCATGAATGCTTTTCTTGGATGAGGTGGTTGTGGGTTACAAAAAATGCTTTGACCGCTGTAACATGCGACTCTTTGAGAGCCGGTTCTGGGTTGAGAGATCCTCCTCCGAAGAGTATGCCTAAAATTCGAATTGCTGTACCAACGAGGACACGGGGTTGTCTCCCCACCTAGTTCTCGCTGGGAACCAAATGCGGTAATTGGATGTCTGGTGAGCCAAAGGAGTGGGACGGGGGAACTAGCCCTGCCCAACTCATGATATCTACTGCGTCTGGATTAGCCTATAATGCGATGTGTATTACAGATAGAATAGTTGATCAGTGAGAGGCCCAATGCAAATTATCACCACGATGCGTACTTTTAGGTGGAACGAATGAGCAATACTGCCGCAGTACTGATTATCACCAATCGCACCGTGCCATGCACACTGAGATTGGTGTGCTCAAAAGAACTGCCTCAACCGGTTGGTCGGCGATGGTTATGGGGACCGGAGTGTTCGTGAGAACTGCCTCGACTGGCTGATCGGCGACAGACACAGGGACTGGTGTTGGCCACGGGTACGTCGAAATGCTGGTGTCTGTGCAATTCCGTTGTATGGGTGCCTCAACTGCGGCGTTGGCTCCGAACCCTAACATCAAACATCCCACCACAAATTCTGAAAGTAATCCAATCCAGAGAACGAGGGCGTATGGATAGGGCACCTCATCTGCTTCCCTGAAATTCATCGTATTTTTGTCGACGTCGCGTCCTGGAGGGCAGTGTATAATAGCAACTTCAATCGTGATAAAGGATACCACAATTATGCCCATAAGTGTTATCCCCATAGCTCCCACATCTGTTCTTCCTGCAACTATGATGGCGACGACTAGGAGTATGAATGCAATACACATAAATATTGCCACCAGAAAGAGCTGGCCGAAAACCAGACGTCGCCTCTCACCTGTGATGTGGGTATCTTCGTCGAAACCATAGAGTAGTAGATAAACCAGGAACAATCCAAGGGCGCTAACAGAAAGTATTGCGAAGCAAGGGCAAGCAATGCCTCAAGCCGACTATCTGGGCAGGTGATAATGAACTGCGTCGCAAGAGTCAGCCCCCCAGCAAAAGTTGCGAGAGGAGCTGCAACCCCTGCAATCTCGGTGTAATGTTTCTTCGCCCGATATTTTCCCTTCATGATGGCAAATAAGTGATAGTTTCGGAATATAGTGGACCAACTAATATCATTTGATTCCAGGGTTTGTGTCATATTCTTATAATAATACGTGGAGTGCCTATGACTTTGGCCTTACTTTCAGAATTCAGACTGTGGAGTCAGTCATAGCATAGATGACGACATGATTGACTCTTTGCGGGATTGTCGCTAAACTGCCTGGGACACGTAACCTCGGTAGCGACCAAAGCGACCTGATACTGTCGTCTTTGGTGTTTGCCCTTGCGTGCACTATCTACAATTATAAGAGTGATTTGTCGCGACGGAGTTAAGGCTCTCTAAGGCTGTTTGTGACCAGCCTTATTCACCGTTCCCATCCCCACCTCCTAAAATAGGCTAGTACCCCATTTTTCTGTTAAAGAATCGTGGTCCATATGGGGTTTTTGTTGCGGCAGAACCGTGGCAGGCAATAGCGGTGAATAAGGGTGGCGGTGCCTCCGTACCACCGTATGTTTTGTGTGTGCAACTTATTACCCGATTGTTCCGCACTTCCGCAAAACATGGGCTTTATGCTCCGTGCCGAGTAAGATATCATGAGGTCACACGCTACGCTTGAATTAATACTGCGAATATGATTAGCCAACACGAGGACTAACCCATGGTTAATCGATAACAACTCTAGGGCTGCGAAGTTTCGAGCTGGCGATCCAGGCTGGTTAGGGATAGTTAATGAAGGATTAGCCCATTGCACACACACACACGCACACACACACACACAAAATTCACTTAACGTCCGGCGGCTGAACCGAAAGGGCAACTATCACTGATCTAAAAATACATGCTCTAACTAATGCTGTGCCTCCTTGAAGCCCATACAAGATTCCTATCAGTATATGCCATCTCAGATGTCAATGTCTTAGCAGGTCCTTGTGGCTTAGTATTTAGTGAGTAGACCTGCTTGAAGGCGCTTTTGCAAGTGTTCAACATCCTATCCTCGGCAGTTAAAGCATGTCTATCGTCTCTGGCACAAGGTAATTAATTGGTGGGGGTTAGCTTGAGGAGAGGGGAGGGGGGCATAAAGCACGACAGGCTGAGCCAGGGGCCACGGAATCCGTTTAGCGGCGTTCAGGGCAATCATCCCCGATCGTCATTTTAGATTGCCCTATTTCGTAGAAGACTTTCTCCCCATCCGTAACCATGCATCCCCGCTTGCTCTTGGCGCAAACAATGCCACTGTGAGGAGCTAACAGGTTCCGGTAAGATTAATTTTTTACGTCGCGTCGGCTAGGCTATCTATAAATCGACACTCCTCTCCGTACTTTTACGGCCCGTGACTACCGCAGTCGGCTAACTCGGCCATAATATTAGTGGCTTTGCTTTAAAGCCCGCCAATAGTTGGGTCGAAATTGAAATCGGCCTCACGCCGATAGCGAGGCTGTGATGCGGCTGACTTTACCAGGTCCACAACCCCCCTCATGTGTACGCGCACTATGCCTGCGCAACCTTGAAATTCCGATCTGCAGATAACCTTACCTGTTAAATCATTGATCAGGTGATTCAAATACGGGGTCGGACTGTTATTGCCTGCTCATTTGAAGCTCCAGAACCTCGTTCAAACCTTCGCACCAAGGATTCCTCAAACAGGGTATTATCTCCCAATATAATGGCAGTCGAGATGGCAGCGTACCCTTGCAATAACATAAATGAATATCAAGAATGCGGATCTGAAGAATTATTATCCAGGGCCAGTAGCCTCCAAATCCAGCAGACTCCACATGACAAAGAGCCCTCCCGATGGAAGGCTATCAGCCTCGACTCTTGGATACTGGAGGGTGTCTCCATGGGATTCAGTGTCACCTGCTTCATCGCTATCTGTGTTGTTCTTCGTGTGTATGATAACCAGATGAAACCAGACCTTGCTTGGTATTTATCACTTAACGCAGTTATCTCTGTTCTTGCGACTGCATGCAAGTCCTCATTGGTATTTGTCGTGGGAGAAGCCATTAGCCAGCTTAAATGGCATTGGTTTCAGGATTCGCAGCAATAACGGCTGGTTAGTATGCAGGCATTCGATAGCGCCAGCCGCGGTCCGCTTGGGTCGCTAATGATTCTGTTCCACTATCAAGGCAAATCTCTTGTTTCAGTAGGGGCAATCATAACGGTTCTTATGCTCGTATTTGATCCTTTCATGCAACAGATTGTGAGCTACCCTACTCGGAAAATCCCAGCCAACAATGGCGGCCGGGGCGCAGAAGCTCCTCAAGCGCGACTTTTTGGGCTACCTTTATATGATTCGATGAAAGTGCAGCCAGTATACCAACATGGACTTTGGGGAGATGATTTTGATATCGACCTCATATGCTGGTCGGGGAATTGCACTTGGCCCACATTTAAGTCTGCTGGAGTATGCAGTCACTGTGTCAGCATGACTTCGGAAGCGAGGCTTGATATATTACCACAAAACTTCTCATTGCGATCGATGATTATAGCAAATCGCAGATCTATGGAGGAAGTTTGACAGTCACATTGCCCCAGGGGCACAACTCATCGAGCTTTGACTTTAATAGCACCATTTCGATTTCACCACCTCAATGGCCAGATGTAACGATTCCATCAAATATTGTATGGGAAGTATACAATCTGGGAGCTCTAAACCTGGGAGTGACCTATGCTGGTGTGGAGAACCCACTGTTCACTTTGGCACAAGCCAGTATAGGGTTCGATCAGGGCGATATTGGAAATCTTACGAAATTCCCATGGAAAGTAGGGGAGGCCCTACGGTTGAATAATGTGACCGAGTGCAGCCTCACGTATTGTCTCAGAGATTATGACATAAGAGTTGTGAATGGCGAACCTTTTATAAACAGCTCTCCCAGCGACACTGGTCATATGTCCTGGTCATCAGATGGTGATTGGAAGTTATGTTGGGCACCCAGTAACGTTTCCACTGATACACCGATGAACGAACATATCTATGATTCGCCTGATGATTATACTGATCCACACCATAGCGGTGATGGGCTTTTTGGCAATGCCACTGGATATTCTTGGTGCTGGGCTTCTATCAATTCTCTAACAGACATTGGCCTACTACTAGGACAGAGCTTTGACATTATGATTCAGGAGCCAGGGGGCTGGACACAGAGCAACGAGGCTAGCGCCAACATACAGAAAATCGCAAGTGTTGGACTGGAGGCAGTTATAACTAACATATCTGCTGCTATGAACCAGAAAGTCATGGAATTAGGGGAAGCTAGTGTGAATGGTACCATGCTTATCTCTGAAATCGTGGTCGAGATTCAGTGGGCCTGGCTGATCCTTCCGGCATTGTTGGTATTAGGTGGGAATATATTCCTGGCAATTACCATTTTAGCAAACAAGAGGAAGAGAGTTTATCTATGGAAATCGTCAATACTGGCGCTTCTATATCATGGTTTGCAAGATGTGAAGCCAAATGAAAGCTATACGACTGCTAGCAGAATGGAAATGAAAGCAGAGAGGGTGGATGTCCATTTGAAACAGTCGGAAAGTGAGGGACGACTGATGCTACAGGGATTATGAAGGAATAAAGCGCGTTCGCTGCTCTTGTCCATCCGTTCTCTGTCTGTTGAGGAATCAGCTTTGTTTACCGCTAATGGCTGTTTAACATCACTGTGGACAGGTTACATCTCAGTATCTACGTGAAGGACTGTTTTATATTGCTTTTGTGTGACAGATAGCGGTATTCTTGGAGGGTATAAAGTACTCCTCCATTCAGAGGCTATTTCAATTCCCTAATCTCCAATTTTATCTCATTCAGATTGCCCTAGAGCGCACGGAGTAAGGAAAATTGAATTGTCAGTCAAGAAGCATTTCCACTAAGTGTAAGGATGGAGAAGGCGCAAGAGTGTAGAACATGTCAAGCGGCGATGAAGTAGCGAGATCAAGTGTAAGCAGGTCGTGCGACACGATCTTTCAATACAATTCCATACTTGAAACAAGGCTATGCGGGATGCAGAGTAGCGTGTTTGGAAAGGAGGGTTCGAGAAAGAATCTGTGTGTACAAGTGGTGAAACTGCTTTCGATCCAACCTGTAGAAACAGATAGTGTAGTGCCTATTGTACGGTATGTAAGATATACTAAAGTCCACTATGAACTTGCTTGATTCGTTTGATCATGAGCCTTGCTACACTACGTCTCGAATTCGGAGTCACTACTTGCACTCTCGATTGTTTCTTGGACCCTAGTGCCAAGAACAACTAACTTTAGCATGTATTATGGAATTCTACGGAATATTGATAGTCCCGTAACATACTGGAAGACGCGCGCGTCGCACGTGTCGGCTCTGAAACAAAACCTAGGGGAGGTAGGAAGTGGAAGTGAAAATCGATGTTGAAATAGGTTATAAAAAGCGCGAAACACACATAAATCCCAAAAAATGAGCTAATGAAGGAGCCCTCAGATAACTAACACCCGCAGGACGAGGGATGACGTAAGCTTTGGTATCTTCAGCTGTATCCTTATTTGGACTTGTAAGTATATCGGCGTATGAAGTTTTCCTTGGCCTTTTTGAACGCCCCTCTGGGGTTGGCGTAGCTACTTATGGCGAGCCCTCAGTTCCGTTCAGCATGTCAGCCCATATAACCTGAGTATTTCTCCCATCTTCTTAAATAGGAGTATCCATCTGCGCGCTATAAGATTGCAGTGTAGATTTGGTTAGTGTTATTAGACCAGCCCTATAGCGGCGATAAGATATACCGTGTATGAAGAGAACCTGGGCTAGGGTTTCAATACTTACTTTGAATGGTGTGTTGATATAGTCGGAGTAAGAGAAAAAAGCGCGAAAGGCCACTTCGGGCATGCAGGCTGGAATCCCGGATCCTGATATCCACACCCTACCAGTGACCAATCCTCTGCGCAGAAGTACAGCTCTGATAAAAAAATTTCAGAAGATACCACCGGTCGCCATTGTATCAGGTCGCAGACGCACTGAAAAGCATCGAGGTGGAAACACTGGAGACCATCAACCCATTCACATTGGCACCATGGGAGGAACGTGTACAGGGCGGCGGTCAGGATTTACTAGAGACACAGACCGAAGCGGGTGGAGTCATGCGGATTACGGTCAGCAGTTCAGCGCGAAGTGAGATGGTAGAATTTGGCGTGGCGATCGAGAAGCAACCACCTCGGTATCGAAAACTGAGGCTGAAAACCTTTACCGTCACACTGGGTGCAAGAACGGAGCAGAACCCATACTCCGGCGAATTGGCAGCAATGGCGCACGCACTGAGCACGCCACGGGAACTGAAACGGTGCAGGGTCACGCTGCTCACGAGCAACAAAGCGGCGGCTCTCACGCTGAAGAATCCTCGACAACAGTCGGGCCAGGAACACATCTGCCAAGCATACAAGCTGATCAAGAGACTACGGAGGCACGAGAACCGCATCAACATCTGTTGGGTCCCGACCAGCGAAGATAATCAACTGCTAGGCCTAGCAAAAGAGCAGACTCGGACCGCAACCCAAGAGGATTCCACCCCACAAGCACAGGTCCCCCGGATGAAGTCGACAACACTGAACATCTCGCGATCCCAAGCAGTCCCCAAAACTCGCCTGCCAGAGAATGTAGGGAAACACTCAAAACGAGTGGATGCAGCACTCCCAGGAAAACATACCCGGCCGTTGTATGATCGATTATCGTGGAAAGAAGCAAGCGTGTTAGCCCAGCTCCGGACTGGCATGGCGAGACTCAATGGATACCTCTTTCGAATCAACGCCGCTGAGACAGACCAATGTGCATGTGGACAAGCGAAAGAAACCGTGGACCACTTCCTCTTTCGATGCCGGAAGTGGACCGCACAACGGACAGATATGCTGCAATGTACCCACACCCATCGAAGCAATATATCGTTCTTCCTGGGTGGAAGATCACCTTCCGATGACCAGAACAGGACGCCTAATTTGGAAGCAGTGCGAGCCGCAATACGGTTTGCCATCGCTACGGGCCGACTCGAGGTCACTTGATTCTGCCAACGAACACTGATAATATAACCGCCCCGTATTAACCCCAACACCTTGTGCCAGAGACGGTAGATGCGCTTCAACTGCCGAAGATAGGATGTTGAACACTTGAAGAAGCGCCTTCAAGCAAGTCTACCAACCAATACTAACCCACAGGGACCAGCTCTGAGATTGGAAGCGGAAATGACAAATACGGAAGGAAATACTGTATGGGCTCCAAGGAGACACGGCGTATACCCAAAATGCATGTACTGGTAAATTAGTGATAGTTGCCCTTTCGGCTCAG
The DNA here is from genome assembly GCA_023626415.1 of Penicillium sp. S1701. Classification (NCBI taxonomy): domain Eukaryota; kingdom Fungi; phylum Ascomycota; class Eurotiomycetes; order Eurotiales; family Aspergillaceae; genus Penicillium; species Penicillium sp. S1701. The sequence continues at coordinate 68,092 of JAMAGY010000076.1, forward strand.
CCGCCGGGCGTTAATGAATTGTGTGTGTATGTGTGTGTGTGTGTGTGTGTAAGCGTTTGATCTGGAAATTTTTGGCTGCTTATGGCAGACGGCGGCGGACTGCCTGGATCTGACTTTCTGGATCGGGTCGATCCGTTCCCAGGAACAGTATGAGCTCCACCCTATATAGAAACATGATCAACAGACAATCATTCGGGAAGCATTCTGGGTGGGGTGAATTTCCTGGCTGAGTGTGTCAGTCACTTGGTGGCGAGGCTGAGGACTTCCCCCTCTTTCAGCTTATGGGGCCTAACAAGCATTCTTATCATGATCCTTAAGCAAGGCACTTTATTTCATTATGGGCTCAATATCATTTGGAAACAGCAATCGTGGATTTCAGATCGGAAAGAACGACGGCCATGTGGAATTTCGTCTGCCATCGGGTAAGTCAGGAATTGGCCACTGTCGCAAGGTCAGCTTACTAAACCTAACGTTTGAAAATATTGGAGTCACGGTACACAAGATACAAAATAAGCGAAGATCTAGGATTCAGGCGTGTGTTCGATACTAGCGCAGACTTTTTCTCGGCATTGGGTAATAAAGGAGCTTCAACACTTGCTCTGGAGATGACCAATATTCGAATGTTTTAAGAAACTGAGTCTTAATGGATTAAGATCTTATGATGAGCACATTCGCGATTTAGCAGTCCAATGGGACAAGCTGAATCGTGACGTGGAGGATGTTGTATCCGCAGGTAGGCTTTTCTTTCTTGTAGCCGCTGAAGCGTGAATAACATTCGGAACGGATATACAGGAGTCAGAACTCTAGATTTACATTATCCTGCATAGCGTAGTGCATCTAGACTTTTTGTAGATGAAGAAAGATGATCCCGTTATCCTTCGGTTCTATAAACATCCTTTAGGATAGTTGCTGAGTATTATATATATTTGATCGAGCTGTAGATCTCGGAGGGTAACTGTCGCGGGCCTTGGGAATTTCTTGGCTTCGCGTATGTTTATGTAGTCCTATCGATACTTGGTGAGTCTATTAATTCTACTGCGTGAAAATTAAATGGCAAGTAACCCTTCAATAAAATTCCTTCTTTGCTCGAAATATGCCAAATTTGCCAAGCCATTATACGAGCCGCACTTTGACTTCTCAACTCGGACCGATCACACCTCCACCCAAAATTGGCTCCTTTATTCCTTGCGAATGTCTTCCCTGTTCGGCACAGAAAAGGTTACCCGATCAGGTCCTCATGTAGGTGACTGAAGAATTTCCACTGTAGCCGCAGTTTATATCAATCTCTCTATCCCAAGGGACCGGGTGCAGTCAGGGCTGACTGCAAAACGGTGAGAGCCCTTAAGTATGGGCAGAATTTGGACTCACTACCCTGACTGTACTTGAACTTCTGATCCTGACTGCAAGCACTTTTTTTTGGATGATCAGGCTTAAATTTGAGTAAGTTCTAAGTTAACTAAATTTCTCTAGACGTTTTTAATTTTAGCCTCTGTAGTTACTTATAGCGCTTATACGAGCTAACCCTAAATAGTCAGTTTTTTGAATTATTTTTGATGGGGTGTGACCGGAAAGGCCTACTTTTAGCCTGTCAGACCCACACTTAACAGATCTTATATATAAACCCTGAATATATATATATATTCAACCTACCCACTATTATCTAAATCTCCAGCTCCATTAATATGACTACCGAAATTTCTCGTATAACTGAAGAACTCTTTACTACTCTCTCCTTACACCCAATCTTAGTCTATAAGTAATACTAAAGAGCTATATAACCTTATTATATTACTGTCTATCTCTGATCTGTCTCTTATAAGTATTAGATTTCTGTTTAGATAGCTCAGGCTATCTAGGAATATGTTCTGGCTTGCTGGCCTAAGGTTGGTGAGATATTTGATTATAGTAAAATAACTAACTATATAAATGATTCTATAGTCTCTCTAGAGGGTCTTCTGATCTTCACTGACGATATCTAATACTGTTAGGATCCTGCTTGTCAGTATATATACTGTATGGTTAAAGGTATTAAAGAACACTAGCGGGTATACTACTATTAGCTTGCTCTTTGATTATATAATCTTTCTATATAATCTAAGCTTGATTAATATACTCAGAGGATTATCTGCTAGCGCCTGTTCTATTAGGGGCCCTATTTAAACTATTTTATAGTTTAATCTGCTGTACTAATATCTACTTTCTAGCTAGAATCTTTTGTAGTAGATACTCTTCTAGATTAGCTTAAAATCTAGTACTAGTAGATCTTCTGTCTGTCTAACTATATAGTTAAGCCTACTAAGATTAATAAAGCTACTCTCTAGCTCTGCCATACGCGGTAGATGTAATACCTTGCTAGCCGGCTAGCTGATACTCTTCTACTGCTGACTAAGATACCCGCCTTAGACCCTGAAGATCTGGTCTCCCAGATCTGCTAGGCGATTAATAGTATAGTCTGTATAAGCTAGCAGATCGCTAAGCAGTATAGACACTTAATTCGCATAGAGATTATATAAACCGAGACCGACACTCTCCCTAAGACCCCACTCCAGGCCTACCTCGACCTCGATTTAATCACCAGGCACGTCTACCCCTGGCAGTAGATCCTCTGCTTCTTTACTTGGACACAGCAGGTCTCTGATAGCTAGCACCCAGAATATCGGTTTAACCGCCGGCACGTCCGGCTGTAGAGGGGCACGGGGGTCTCTGGCCCGGCGGTCTCTAATAGGGCATATTCCCGGCAGGCGTGGCCGTATAAGGGTATGGGGGTCTCTGCCCGGGTATCCTATAACGAGGCACACTTCTGGCACGCCCGGCCGTAGAGAGGCATGGGGGTCTCTGTCTGGGTATCCTCTAACGAGGCACACCCCCGGCACGCCCGGCTGTAGAGAGGTATGGGGGTCTCTGCTCTGGCGTCCTATAATAGGGCACACTCCCGGCAGGCCTAGCCGGCGGGGGGCATAGGGTTCTCCAGCCTGGTATCCTGTAATAGGGCACACCCCCAACATATGTGGCCGGCGGGGGGTATAAGGATCTCTGCCTGAGTATTCTTTAATAAGGTATACCTCTGGCACGCCTGGCTAGCGGGGGGTATAGATTTTTTGTTATAGACTTCTGTATTTCTTTAAATACTACTATCTCTCTCTATTAATCTAATATTATATTATGTCAACTCTGGTGATATCCGTATTGGCTTGTACGGCTCATTGCCTATCGAGGGTCCCAATGGTCGATTGATTGAGTCTGTCTGTCTGTCTAAAAGAGTGTCTATCCCATGATTCTGTTGAATAGGTGATCGTGGTGAGCTATGTGATCTATCAACCTACACTGCATGTTACGATACAGTTCTTTCCGACATGGCCTGATTTACCATATAAATACTATGGCAATGTGGGCAGGGGCTGAAAACACACTAATCACTGAGATAGTGGTAATTTACCCTATATCAGGTTGACATATTATACTAACTAGGCTACTATAACTATTTTATTTAAATTAAAGTAAACTTTTAGAGTCTAATCTAGTAAAAGTCTTTTTTTCTTTTTCTTCTTTTTTCTAGTTCTTATAATTAGATTAAGCTTCTATATTAAACTTAGATAGAGAAAGTAGATATTCTTACTATATATAGATTAAAATATTTTAAAATACAGTATACGATGTGACGGTTAGCGGGGCGCCGAAAGCCGCTCCCATTGCACCGTCGTTCTGTCGTCTCTGACCGCCTGCTTACTTCCGCCCACCCCCTTCTGCTCCGAGCCTAGCGGGCCCGCTCCGCCCCCGTTCGGGCATAGTGCCTCCACTGGCCGCTTTTACCGCCTTGGTTGTTTGCACTCCATCTATAAAACGCCGCTCTCCCCCTTCACGACTCAATCTATGCACTTTCCTCTACTTTTCCTTCACATACTCAGTCTCCTCCTTTTCCTTTAGCCCCTAAACAACTTCCCGTGTCGGAGCTCTACTCAAGCTCAGCCTCTCTTGATCATGCGCTGAATATGCCGCTCTATCTGATGCCTGGATCCTTAACCCACTGGAACGTGGCCGCTCTCTGGATAATCATATTTTGAATCTATATCTTGAATTTATAGGACCGGACTTCACTTTGATGCTTCGTCGTGGCTAGTGGAAAAGCATGTCCGCAGACTCATCTTTATCCTCTTTGTCAGATATACGCCTGCTATATAAGAACTATTCTGATACTCACGGCGGCATCTTTGGCCTAACCTTAGAATAGCCTCTAGGCCGTAAAAGGCCTCGCGGTAATTCTAAAACACCGGATGCTATCCTGGAAGTTAGCTAAGAGCTAAATTATCCTATAATCAGATATATGATGAGTGAATCGGCAATCTCATAATCTCTTTCTGTTGGTTTGGCCTAACTAGATACTTTATCCTGGGCTAGGATACTATAGAACAAGCTAATAGCTAAAATAGTATATTAGAGCTTTCTGGGAGCCTAAAGTGTGAGCAGATATTAGACAAGTGGATCAGTGATCATTATCGCTAGGTCAGTCTGAGCCACAATAGATCTCCAAATAGTGTGAGATAATGCACCTATAACCTGAGAAGTAACTCTGTGATCTATACTAGCTCTGTTTCTCAGCTGAACTGATATCCCTATTATATAGGATACTATTCTAGCATATTAATACTAACAAAGCACTTTATCTGTCTGCTAGACTGTATCTATAAAGAGGAATGATTACATATCCTAAGAGAGAAACTAAATCACCCTAGTTCTCTTTCCCTCTTACCTATTCTACTCTAATTACCTATTTCCCTTGCCCTTATATATTACTCTTCTGTCTTATCTTCTGTGCTTTTTTCTACTATATCCTATGCTCTTTATGTATAGTTCTCTTTCTACTCTAGGCACCCTCCTAAGTTTCTATTTTATCTGTGAATATAGCAAGTATAATTTTTCACCTTGATATTTTTTGTGTATAGGATCTGTTTTATAACAAAAAACAATCTTTACAGCACAACAAGGATATCTATTGCTATCCGAGCTCTGTCTTAATAACAGTATCTAGCCCTTAGATATCTTGTGATGAGACTTCAGCTATGCCACTAGAGAATACTAGCTATATTTAATATTATCTACTCTCTGTCTGCCCACTAATAGAAGTATGTCTGAATAATAAATCTCTGTCAGATACTCAATTCAGCTAGACTAACAGAGAGACATCTCAAGTAGTATTATCTAGTTATGATTTAAATAACTAGACACAGATATCTCACTCACTATTACTAATCTGTGGCTCAGAAGAGCCCTAGAACATAAATATTGATCTTGCACTTAATTATGGCAGTCTGAGCCCAGATTATAGCAAGGAAATTAAGGAGACTGTCTTCTCTTAAGACAGCTTGACAGCCGTTCCGCACTTCTTAATAGGCCCGTAATATCTTAACGCAGATATAGATCCACAAATACTTAAGGATAAAACAGAATCCTCAGTAACTTCGCTCCCTAGAAAAACCCAATAAATAAAGTATCTAAATCACTGAAAGAAGAGGGCTATGAATAGCTATAGTCAGCTTATAAATAAGAAAGCCTATCCTCTAAGTTATTAAAGCTTTTCCTTTATAACAATCTGCTCATAATTTCTGTGTATACCGGTTAGAAAATAATTATAGTTTCTTTTCTGGCTTTTTAAAGGTGCGCTGTTACACTATATATCTTTGACCTGCGCGGATACAGGCTTTCTAGATATATCTATTTACGAATCACCTCCTGACACAGATATAATACAAGATAATTACTAAAAAATTGTAAGCACTATTACAGACGTAATATATCTCTAGACCTATAAAAAGCCTCTACCTAGATCAACTAGGTGTGATCTTCCAGGATTAGAGAATAATGAGTATAAGATTAAGAAAATCCTTAAGCATAGAAAAAGTGCAAGTGGCTCTACTTCTTACTTAGTCAGATAGAAAGGATATAGAGATATTAAGTCTATATAGGAACTATATATTTCAGTGCGGGATATAGCTGCTCTAGATAACTATAAGATACACTTAGCTTCTAAAAGATTATCTGATATCCCGCGAAATAAAAATCATATTTCCAAAACTATAGTGAGAGGTAATATTATTAGCAATAACTCTCACTCATTAAGTCAGATCTCCCAGTCATATAAAAAAAAAGCTTCAAAACAACGCATTAAGTGAACCCTGGCAAAAGCACGCTTAATAGAATATCTTTAACTTGAATTAGGACTGTCTTAGAATAAAGTATATAACTGTTTTACAGACAAGTTCCTAGACCAAACAAAGGCCACAATACAAATGTTTTAGAGTACTAAGACAAGAGAAATATTATAAGAGGCCTTAACAAAGATCGGTCTATATAGTAGCATAATCATAGAAAAGGCTCAGAGTATATTTTAAAAATTCAAAATAATTTGCAAATTTCCTAAATTACACGGCCGTTATAGTGTACTTTATTTATAGACACAATATTATTTATTATCAAATATTCTTCAAAATATCAAGATACAGATTACTATATAATTTCTATATAGCAACAAAAATTAAAAAAGAAATTAGATCCTGCGCTTGCTCAAGATTATAGAAGATAAGATATAACTAATCCTTAGCACACTTCTCAAAATAGGAGAACCCGAAAAGTCTATTCATAATCTATATAGGCTCACTGATCTTATAAAGTTCTCGACAAGAATTAAATTTGTCAAGATTCTTGTCTCACTATTTAGCTATTCTGTATATATAGGATTGCTAAAACTTATAATAAACTATGTGCTAGAACCTGCTCACTGATCACTTGGGGCTTGCTCACTGATTGCTCAGGGCTTGCTTACTGATTGCTTAGAGCTTGCTCACTGATCGCTTGGGGCTTGCTCACTGATCACTCAGGGCTTGCTTACTGATCACTCGGGGCTTGCTCACTAATCACTCAGGCCGTGCTCACTGATCACCCAAAGATTGATTCTGGAGCTCTATAAAAGTGACAAATTACCCTTGAAATCCAATTAATCAGTATTCAATCATGATCTATCTCGCGGACCTATTTGAGTAGTAATTCAGAAGCTATGATCTTTATTGTTTAGTTAACTATCCTTTTATACAGGTATACTAAAGACAAGAATGCTTCTTCCTCCTTAATTTAAAGATTCTACTTAACCGCATTTGTACAGTCCTATAATATGGAATCTTAACTCAACTATGAACTCTATTAAATCCTTAAAAGCCTGTATTAATATCAAACACTTTATGATTCAAGTTTGCAGGCCGTTTCTCTGGACCTTGTTTAGGAATATCTAGATACACTCTTCACTTTTCTATATATAGAGATTCAATAGCAAACCGCCCCAGGATTAAAGAGCTATTACTGTCTCTCATACTAAGCTAATACAATGAAAATCACTATAATATCCTATCTACATTTCACGATTTTCTATATCAAGGAACGCGGAAAAATCTAGCCACGCCGTTCACGAAATGAGTATCTGTGAAGTAATGGTGGATAGACGATTCCATTTACGCTGACCCCGGAATTCCGGATGAAAAGTTATAATTGATCACCTATTATCACCCCTCATCTAAATTTAGGACAGTGCAACACAAACTAATCATTAAGCAGGACGAAAAATATGTGAAAATAAGTAATTTTTCTGATTGGCCTTTCGAGTTAGAAACTGGGTTCTTTCTAATTGTTCTATTAGTTGCATGATTCATATAAGTGGTCACAGTAGATTTGACAGCAAATTACTCACGGTGAATTACTCACCTACAGAATTACTCACCTACAGAATTACTCACCTACCTAGTTACTAAGATTGATTCTTTATAGTATGCGCAATTCCATAGTTTATTTCTATTTTATTATAATATATTCTTAAACCAGGAATAATCTTAACTACTATAGTACTGCCTTATCTAAAGAATAGCGGCCTAAACAGGATTATATAGCACACTACAAATTTATTTTTCTTAAACAAAGTTCAAAGAGCATATAGACAAGCTAAACTTAAAAAGTACTTTATAGTGTTCATTCCTAGATTTAAAAATCTCTGAATAAGTAAAGCAAACTTATTACTATATCTAGAATTCTAGATAATTATATATAATCAATCACTTCTAATTTAGGATCAGGATTACACAATAAAAAGCAATAATTCAGCAAAATAAAGTATAGAGAGAAAATTAACCTATATTTCTATCACTCTTTTAAGCTATATTTACACTCTTTTTTAATTATTCTAGTAATTATATAATTTATAAATAATAATAATAAATTACCCACAGTATATTACTCCTAGTATATTACTTATAATATAATATTTATACAGAGATAGTCAGTTCCCTTATTAAAATTCTTAATATTTTATACAAGTTTGATTAAATAACTTTCAATTCATCCTAAACAACAAACCAGAGTATTTTACTCTTATATATCAAAGATTATATAACAAATAAAATTCAGATTATGCGGATCTGGCATCTTAGCGGATTCGATTCTCCTAATAAAAGCTCAATATAGCAGTACCTCTGGTCAAGCTTATATTATATTCTCACTTTCTAAAGACAGATAAAAGACAATATTAATAAAGATAGCAATACAAAATTATCTAATAATTATATATCTCTAACCTTCCGACTGTAAATTATAGGAGTACTAGAAATCGTTCTATAGAAAGTCACTTAACTGTTCATTCATAATATAATCACCTTAATAGAGAAGTTAATATTATCTAAGATAGATCTATCTTCAAAGAAAAACTCTTATGTCAAAGATACTCCTGTCAGAAGTTAAGTCTGATGAAAAAAGTATATAAGTATAGCAAGTTGTTTAACACAGATATTTATATCAGGATCAGATTACAGAAGACAGATGAAATCTTTTTCCTCTCTGCTGATCCACTAGAATTCTGGGATTCTTTTAGATCTAAATTAGTATAAGAAGGCACAGGCACTGAACAAGGAGAGTGAGAGACTAATAATCCTAGATATCCTATTATCTAACTCTGCGCCTTATTACAGCGCAAGACATTATAAGAAATAAAGCGACTATTATAAGAAAAACTAAGAAGAGTATAGTCTTCCACAGATAAGAAAACTCTTGAAACTACAAATATATTTAAGCCTGAACTATCTACAATAATCAATAATACCCTTCACATTTTTCAAGATATAGAACTCCCTTGTTTTGTTCCTTACTAGAAAAGCTTGACATAATTCTTTTTAACTTACTCAATTTCCCTCGGACCAACTTTTGCTTTAAAGAACCTGCTATCTCATAATAAACACGCATCCTGAATAAACCTCGTTTTTCAAGTAAGGTGTGAAATTTATTAGCCTTTTAGGTACCTAGCATACAGTATATGATGATAATGATTTTATTTACCCTAACCTCTCGCCATAACACCTAGATCCCAGGTCAGGTCATATAGTATATAGATATTATCATATTAGAGTAGTAGCTAATCAGGCTACCACTACTACTCTAGGCAGAAGACAGCTACTATAACTACAGATAGCTACAACTACTCATATAGTTAGAAAGTTACTATCACACTTATACCTCAATTCAGGTTCTTAACTTTCAATACAAGAGGCCAGAGTAAATAACATCAACTAACCAACCAACAAGCGTGTAGGCTCATATAATCTATATTGCTCTGACCACTTTACTAACATTTCTAGACACTTACGATTCTAGTCTCTGCATTAAATATCTCAAGTAGGATCAAATGACCCTAAATGATATATCTTTACTAACTCTGTCTACTGATCCAATTCGGGTTCGGGAAGAACATATAGGGCATTATTCCACAAGAGAATATTACTGAGGGTTATAAGGTCTGCTTGTCTCAAAATTATCAAATAATACGCTGATATTTTAATTCAGCGCTTTTATGGATTGGTTCTAGTATATAAAGCTCTCATATCTCTTGCGAAGGTACAGTGCGTCCCGAAACCGGTGCCACCACTTGGTCGGCGAGTCAAGTCTTCTTTCGTATCCTTCACCACAACTCGATTATTCAATTTAGCTTTCTACTCAATCTGGTAATGAATACAATCTGGAGATTGTTCATCCTATACATTGTCACAATCACGCCTAGTAAATGGGTTACCTCTTGGTTGCCCGGATGGATGTTGATACGAGGATGAACGCTCATTAAGGAAGTCCTCATGGGTCGGTGAAGGGCAGATTACTGATGACGTGCATTCACGGTCGAAGTATCCGGGGGTGGGGGCATAGGAGGGAGTCCGTTCAAATCGGCAAGTATCATCATTATTAAAATGAGTGTAAGTCATTCCTCCAAGACGGAAGAGGCCAAAGAGGACTCTGAAAACATCATTTTGCTGTTGGCATCCATCATAAAAGTGTTACGAACATCAATCAAAGAGGGCTGTAGCTGACAAGCTGAGCGTTGTGGTCAACGGGTGCATCGGTAAGCAAGCTAAGGTAAGTCGCTGTTTACACTATCAGAGACTGAGTGAGTCCCTGAGACTGTCAGTGTGATACAGTAGGTTTCCGAGAATGGATTTGGACCCACTCTTTGGTCACGTTACTTTTCTACCTCCGCTCAGCTGAATCCCGGAACTGCGCAGGATGGAGACTTGCGGCGATCTGGCATGATTTCTTCCTGCCTGTCCCAATTTGACCTTGCCCCTCGTCCTTCTCGCGTCCGACGCTGCCATCTCACCGCACCCGCAAGTCATAACAGCGTCGTATTCATTCTGCAATTATATATTGAAGGATCTCTGCTCCTTCAGCAGGGTACCCACCAAAGCGATGAGCGACGAACGACCTGTCAAGTCTTGGTTGAAACGGGTACTTAAGAGGGATTCGGCGAGAACAAAGGAGTCAGATAACAAAGCGTATCTAAACGTAGTTGGTATAGGAAAATAACGACCCTAATCTTGTCACTACTAACATCATGCAGGACCTCCCACCCTTCGCTCTGACAGTGTTACAAGGTCGACTTCTGAGGTCGTAATTGCTAAACAGTCAACCGAAAATCCTTCCACCTTGATCATTACTCCCTCCGAGAAGACACTCCAAACAGAGACGAACAAGATCAACCCTAGTGCTACACGAGTCCCTGCAAAAGGGACAGTTGCCACCGTGACCCTGCCCCAAAAGCAAGCTATAAATATCAGACACACTCAATCCATTTATATATCTCTATGGGATAAAGCATATGATTCTCTGAAACAAGAGAAGCCTGAACTTATGTCCAGATATGAGGATCTCTTGTCTCGAGTCCTTATCAGAGGTAGCCTTGATTATAGTGAACCCGTTCCCTAGTAGTCCTACTAACACTATGTAGCAGAAACGAACGCCCTGTTAACCCCAAGCCAGCAAGAAGACGTCGGGGATGTCGGAAATCAGATCCCACAGCAAGATGTGGCAGCACGTCGAGAAAAACTGAAACGGATAGCTGAGCTAGGTCTGCAGCATATAGAAGATAAGAAGGCCAAAGTGACGATCTTGGGACATGAGATCAGTCTGCAGGACGGGATAGGTCAGGTTGGCGAAGCTGTGGGTTGGGCCCAAGAGTACGTCAAAGACGCAATCAAGGATGTGCCTTATGCTCCCGCTGTGATGGCCGGAATTTCACTTATTCTGCCCCTCTTAAAGAACCCGGCGACTGCCGACGCTGCTAATCGGGACGGATTCACATATGTTACCTCGCAAATGCGCTACTATGTTGAGATGGAGACACTCATATTGCCCGAGGACATGAAGCCTGGCTTGAAGGCTTACCTATCAGAAGGCATTGTGGATCTGTATAGACTTATCATCGACTTCCAAGTGCAAAGTGTTATAAGGTTCTATCGCAGCGGGACCAAAAACTACTTCAGGAGTGTTATCAACTTCGACAAATGGAACGATCAACTGGAATACCTCGCGAATGAAGAAAGGAAACTCAAGGAGAAGTTTGAGAGTACTTTATCTAGCGTAAGTGTGCATCAACTCGAGAAGCTGGCCGGAGAAGCGGAAGGATCACGTAAGGTCATGAACGGAATTCTCGAGAATATTCAGGGGATTGTTGGGTTCCTTGAGAGAACTGAGCAACGCACGTCTTACGATGAACACCGGCGTTGTCTCATCACTCTCCAGGCCAACGATCCTAGCTTTGATCCTAGTCTTGACAAAGTTCGGATCGAGAAAGACAAGGGTGGCCTTCTTAGAGACTCATACCGCTGGGTGTTCGACCACGTCGACTTTCGGAGGTGGAAAGATGAGAGATGCGGCCAGCTTCTCTGGGTCAAGGGTGATCCAGGAAAGGGCAAAACAATGCTGCTCTGTGGGATCATTGACGAGCTCCCTAAGATGGCCACGCACGACATCAACATCTCGTTCTTTTTCTGCCAAGCTACGAATAGTCGCATTAATAGTGCGACAGCAGTCCTGCGTGGACTTATATATATGCTTGTGCAGAAACAACCCTCACTCATGGCCTATATCCGCGATAAGTCATTCGAGGGCGAGAATGCTTGGGTCGCATTACTTCAAGCCTTCACTGATATCCTCGGGGACCCACAATTGCGACAAACCTATCTGATTATTGATGCGCTTGATGAGTGTGCTAGAGACATGGATCAACTTCTTGATCTTCTTGGCAAGAAGATATCTGCTCATTCAAACGTTAAATGGATTATCTCTAGCCGCAATTGGCCTGATATTGAGAAAGGCCTTAGGGGCGCGACACCGATAGAGCTTCGTCTTGAATTGAACGAGAACACACTCGCTGCCGCTATTGACTCATTCGTCCAATACAAAGTTAATGAATTAGCTGAATGGAATGAATACAAACCGAAGACTCGAGAGGATGTCTATCATTACCTGAGATCCAACGCAAATGGTACTTTCCTCTGGGTAGCGTTGGTTTGCAAGAGACTCGCCAAGGTCGCAAGCAGGAATGTCAGGGGGAAGTTAAAAGATTTTCCACCTGGTCTTGATGAGCTTTATAAGCGAATGTTAAGCCAGATCAGTGAGTCTGATGATGCAGACCTCTGCAAAGCTCTTCTCTCCGTCACAACTACCGTTTTCCGGCCCATCACGTTAGATGAACTAGCGTCTTGCATTGACTTGCCTGAAGATGTTCTGGGCGACTATAAGGCTCTGGCAGAGATCGTGGGTCATTGTGGGTCATTCCTGACCCTCCGGGAAGGCACAATCTCCTTAGTTCATCAGTCAGCCAAAGACTTTCTCACTCGAGAAGCAGTCCACCTTATATTCCCCGGCGGAATAGAAAGTACACATTATTCTATCTTCTCAAAGTCGTTGCGGTCCATTTCTGAGACGCTGCGACGGGATATATATGGCTTGGTTACGCCGGGGCTTCCGATTGACCAGGTAAACAAACCACGTCCTGATCCACTAGCTACAGCGCGTTACTCATGTGTCTATTGGATTGATCACCTTGAAGAGTGCTCGCCTACCAAGAACGCGAAAGACGACCTCAAGGATAGTGGCCTAGTCGGATTCTTCCTCCGCCAAGACTACCTTCACTGGCTCGAGGCTCTTAGTCTGTTACAGAGCTTGTCTAAGGGGGTAGCTTCGATGTTGAAGCTCGAAGGTTTGCTAAAGGTATGGTTTCATATGTAGACAAACGAGATGGTTCTAACATTGTTCTTTTAGACGACAACGAAAGACCCATATTTGATGAATAGGGTTCAAGATGCATGCCGATTCGTCCTTAACTTTAAGACAGGAATCGAGAGTTACCCGCTCCAAGTGTATAACTCTGGACTGACTTTTAGTCCCACCAGAAGCGCGACCAGAATTCAATTTGAGAAAGAGAGACCGCTTTGGTTAACTAGAAGATTAATTGCGGAAGAGAATTGGAATGCATGCCTGCAGACCCTTGAGGGTCATAGCAAAGGAGTCAACTCGGTCACCTTCTCCCATGATTCTAAGCTCCTCGCCTCCGCTTCATGGGACAGCACCGTCAAGGTGTGGGATGGTAGCAGCGGCCAATGCCTGCAGACCCTCGAGGACCATACGGACGAGGTCACCTCGATTACCTTCTCCCATGATTCTAAGCTTCTCGCCTCCGCTTCGTGGGATAACACCGTCAAGGTGTGGGATGGTAGCAGCGGCCAATGCCTGCAGACCCTTGAGGGTCATAGGGACCAGGTCACCTCAGTCACCTTCTCCCATAATTCTAAGCTTCTCGCCTCCGCTTCGTCTGATAATACCGTCAAGGTATGGGATAGTAGCAATGGCCAATGCCTGCAGTCCCTTCAGAGTCATAACGGCGCGGTTATCTCAGTCACCTTCTCCCATGATTCTAAGCTTCTCGCCTCCGCTTCGTCTGATAACACCGTCAAGGTGTGGGATGGTAGCAGCGGCCAATGCCTGCAGACCCTCGAGGACCATACGGACCAGGTCACCTCGGTCACCTTCTCCCATGATTCTAAGCTCCTCGCCTCCGCTTCGTGGGATAACACCGTTAAGGTGTGGGATAGTAGCAGCGGCCAATGTTTGCAGACATTCGAGGGTCATAGCGGCCAGGTCAATTCGGTCACCTTCTCCCATGATTCTAAGCTCCTCGCCTCCGCTTCGTACGACAACACTGTCAAGATATGGGATACCAGCGGCGGCCAATGCTTGCAAACACTCGAGGGTCATAGCAACCGAGTCAAGTCGGCCACCTTCTCCCATGATTCTAAGCTCCTCGCCTCCGCTTCATGGGACGGCACCGTCAAGATGTGGGATACAAATAGCAGCGGCCAATACCTGCAGTCCCTTCAGAGTCATGACGGCGCGGTTATCTCAGTCACCTTCTCCCATGATTCTAAGCTCCTCGCCTCCGCTTCGTACGACAACACTGTCAAGATATGGGATACCAGCAGCGGCCAATACCTGCAGACCCTCGAGGACCATACGGACCAGGTCACCTCGGTCACCTTCTCCCATGATTCTAAGCTTCTCGCCTCCGCTTCGTGGGATAACACCGTCAAGGTGTGGGATGGTAGCAGCGGCCAATGCTTGCAAACACTCGAGGGTCATAGCAACCGAGTCAACTCGGCCACCTTCTCCCATGATTCTAAGCTTCTCGCCTCCGCTTCGTGGGATAACACCGTCAAGGTGTGGGAGACTAGCAGCGGCCAATGCCTGCAGACCCTTGAGGGTCATAGGGACCAGGTCACCTCAGTCACCTTCTCCCATAATTCTANATTCTAAGCTTCTCGCCTCCGCTTCGTCTGATAATACCGTCAAGGTATGGGATAGTAGCAATGGCCAATGCCTGCAGACCCTCGAGGGTCATAGGGAACAGGCCAATTCGGTCATCTTCTCTCATGGTTCTAAGCTCCTCGCCTCCGCTTCGTACGACAACACCGTCAAGATATGGGAGACTAGCAGCGGCCAATGCCTGCAGACCGTCCTTGTTAACCGATCCGTCAATATAAAATATTTCGATTATCGCGCTGGTCGACTTGAACTTGATTTTGGTACCATTCGCTTTTGTCCCGAGTCAAGTGAAAAACTGACCACTACTGATCCCCAAATCCCACTGTTTCAAGGACTTGGGATAAGTCCCGACGGAATATGGATCACTTGGAACTCTGAAAATCTACTTTGGTTGCCACCAGATTACCGGCCATTCACTTCTGCCGTCTCACTTTTGAAACTGAGTCTTGGATGTGTATCGGGGCGGGTGTTAATTTTCAACTTTGATTCCTATCAGTTATCACATCTCTCCGCCGGGCATTGAATCCCAGGTAGGTATGGATCTCACGCGGTCGCAAGAGTGTCCAGTTTAACTGATTTCGAAAACTACTGTACAGGAGTGACAAAAACGGGCTTAACTCGCCAGGTGTCAAGAGCCTTCTCTGCCTCGGGTGTTTGATTTGTTCGCGTTATATGGAAACTTCCAGTTGCTGATAGATTTCCAATACAGTAACAAAACTAAAATGTCGTATTCTACTCTAAGTATTATGTATGATGTTGTGTTCTTGAAAGGTACAGGAAGACCAATAATCCGAGATTATTTCCTAATGCAGACTAATTTGCTTACCTAATCTAATTAGAAAAATGTGGATTCCTCTTGTTTAACCCAATCACATGGACGCATCGATGATACCTTGTTGTCTGTATTGGTTATGCTCGTCTACACACAA